>JH153292.1:104181-124503 GCA_000226015.1 Mnemiopsis leidyi
CGTCGTATAACGTATCGCCGAAATTATGACAAAACATCAACGCCTAATATTTTAGACCTTGAGTAATGATCAGCTGTTACTATTTGAGTTGAAATTGTTATCACAAACTGCTTAGTTATAATATATATCTGCACCGTCGATAAATTTATCTTAGTCCTGGTTGTAAACAGGTACAGGTCCTTAAATCTTTACAGCTGACATTTTATTTATCACATTACAATTAGTTACGATAAAATTGGTCATTCTTTTTAACTTTACGGCCGATATTATCACACTCACAGTAACCGCTCATAGTTATAATTTCTCAATCGGAATTGAGACGGATATTGTCGAGATTAAACGGTCTGGCATTCTTTGAGGTACAATTTTCGGGTACAACCGTGACATGACAGATATGATGTCAGTATATTTTATATCTTAGACACAGTCACAATTGCTTTTAACACAAGTTAATCTCATATCCGCATAGTAGTTGCTGTACAATTAAAGAGATGGAAATCTAGCGTCCGCCTGAGACCTAACCAAGCGGGCGCAATTCTTGTTTAAGTGATACTTAGTTTGTACCCGGCCAGGTCCTAATTCCGCCACTTCCTCCAGGAGATAAAGTCTATTCTGAACAACACAGTAGAGCGGAACACAATCCGACGCAATATAAGTCTGAAACGTGCTGCGTTTGACGCTTGGCGGCAGGTGGTGGAGGTTATGATCGTGGGCTGCAACAAGGAGCTTGTTCCCTCCCGCCAGACCCTCCTGGTGGAGCTGACGCAGGCTATCCTGGCTAGGTCACGTGATGGCCAGCCTCTGTCTGGCCTGCTATCTTCTGCTAGTGGGTGTGTCGTCCTTCTTATCCAGCAGCTCAGATACACTTCACAGATCCCCAACACTGACATAGTTCTGTAAGTAGTGGTGTGGAGTTTGCCTGGTAACTTTTTGTGATATGCTCGAATATCTCTCTTGGTTTTGATCTTGTTTAAAACATCAGTATTCCAATAATCGCGACTGTCTGATGAGATTTCAATTTATGTAAAATACTAACGAAACCTACGAGACTAACCTACTATATAATCCCAGGGAAGGAGCGGACCCACTTCCACCAGGCCTACTTCAGACCATGACCCGCAACTTGGTAGAAGCGATCATCCAGTGTGGCGGCAACATGCAGCAAGCTCGCGCACACCTCTACGCCGCGCTCCTACACTGCCTCAAGATGTCCGTCAGTAACGACACTACCGATGTGAAACTGGGAGGTGCTATAGCTCAGGGTTACCAGATCGTAGATAGTGACAGTTTGGCGGTCCTGTGTTCCTACGGGGACATCTTCATTGAGTCGCTGTGTAAGGACGCTTCCAAAGGTCATGGTGTGACAAAGGTAGGTTGGGATATTTCGCTAACTGTTGTTTTATACTAACTAGATAAAAATAATTATTATCAGTAACGTACATATTAACTTCTTCAACTTTTTATGTAATTTAAGTGCCACAAGTTTTGAAAATCACCAATACTCACTTTGTGCAGATTCTAGCGTTCTCACTACTTTCCATCATCTTGGGAGCAGACGCATACCAGAACTGGTTAAAACATCTCAACAGTAAGGGATATCTAAAACACTTTATTGAGTCAATCAACACAGATAACCAGAACTTGCTAATGGGCCTCTCTTCCGACAACATCAAACCTTTGTTCATCTACGAAGCAAAACTGGTTGGTTTAAATATTTGCCTTGGCTTACTTTCACCTTTTTTAGTCTGTTACTTCTGATTCTAATTATTGGTAAAATGTAATAAATTGTTCAATTAGCGAAATCCTGGGTGGAGGGTTAAATTCAATATTCAGCCCAATCAATGTCTCCTCTCGCAGCTAATTTCTTCCCTCCAGGCGTTCCTGGCCCAGATTGCTCAGACAGAGGCTGGAGCCACGACACTTCTAGAAGCAGGGATAATACCGAGACTTTCAGAACTGTCAATTCTTCACCAACTTCCCTTCTCCTCCGAGCTGTACAAACAGCACCTGCTCATCCAGCCGGTCTTTACACTACTGACGTCATTGCTGACGTCACTAGGCAGTAAACACGTGATCGCTAACAGACAGGTTACTTTGCTGACCATACTTATTACTAAGTTTTTCGTGTTAAGTTAGAAACCTGAGATAAACCTGTACTTTGTCTACACCGACTAAGGTCCGGTCATGAAATTCCCATTCTTCGCCCAGGCATCCCATCTAGTATGCGTACACTCGGAGTTGATATCGAGTATAGTGAAGTTTAGTTTGGGAGAGGAGCGGACTAAGGAGGACTACCAGGATCTGTGTGTCGTGACGTCACTTCTCGCCTGGTTACGTGCTCACCAACATGATCTGGTGAGTTGGCGAAATTTTGTCTGTCTCGATCTAACAAGTATCACTTATATTCAACTCTTACCAAGTATTCTAGCCTAGAATATTTTCTTCACTGTTGACATTGCCGAAGATCTCGAAAAGAAAACCCTCTTTTCAGCACGACGAGGATGTAGCAGTGAGTATACAACTACAAAGTACTGGTACTCAACTTCAGAGACACCTCATCAACCTCCTACACACTCTGCCCCTACCGGGAAAGTGTACTTCTGCCGACACGGTCAGTTTTTATTGTCACCAAATTAATGCGAGTCACTGGAATACTTTTAGAAACAAAGTCTGTTAATATCACGAATACTAGCAAATCTCAAAATTTTTAGTTTAAACTAATATTCTAATGAAAAATATTGCGCAGGACCTAGAAGTACAGACGATAAAACTGCAGATATTGACTAATGTAGTTGCCTACTGTGTGTCTGCTATGGGAACTTCTAGTGTCATACACGCCGTTTTCTCTGCTGAACTTGGTAAGTGTCCACGCTTAGTCGCAGACCTCTTGCTGTTATTCTTATAAAATGCTTATATTACACCGAAAATGATAACTTTAAGAGTTCGGATGGAATGTTGACCATAATCAATAGACAAAAGATAATGAGAAACAGTCTTCCAAAACATTGTAATTCTCAGGGACTAAAAAGGGAAGCAACCTGAACTTGCTGATCGGTTTACTACAGAAAGGTTTAGAGGCCTCCTCTCATCACTCAGACGCATACAGTCAGCTTATACACAAGGTTAGTCGAGGAACCGTAAGTATTGCCTAAGTGCGTCAGTTACATGATCACTAAAGCTGATAATGCCACATAGCCCCCTAAACTAACACCTACTTACCCCCGCAGGCACTACACGTTAACCAACTCAGTACAGAGGAACAAAGAGAGCTAGCAAGCTCGATAGCCCCGGACACTGACAAATGCAGCGCCGTACAGCGAGCTAAGTACGCCGAACTTCGTCTGGAGCAGCTAGCTGACACTAAAGATAGGGAGCTGTCTTTGTATACTCAACTTATTGAGAACCTGGTCTACTTGCTGTGGCGACATGTCCAGTATTACACGGTCTATTGTAAAGATCCTACTGAGGGCGCGGGAGGGGAGCCCCTGCCCAAGAAGTTACTGTCAGCTAACCATGATTACATCAAAAATGTAAGTTTTGTTTCGGATTTAGGAGGTCTGTATCATAGTTTTGAAACTGAGACAAGAAAATTCATGTTAAGGACGACTTTTGTTTTCGGTATTTCAGTATTGAATTCTTTCAGCTAACAAAAGAGCTACCGCTACATCTTACGGACCCTCTTTTAAAGAAAATTGTTGATTTTTGCTCGGTAAGTTTGTCTAATTCAATTCAAACTTCTTTTTATAACCGACAAAGCGTGCGATTACAATTCTAGAATTCCGTGATTTGTCCACAAACGTCTATTTGTATAGAAAGAGAATCGTGATACTACTTTAATCGTGCAGTATGATCTAATACGGCCAGTTTAAACATGACATCGCCCATCTATAAATAGCAACAATCCTTACTACAGATCCACTGAGGCGGGCGTTTATTCAATCTCATCCGAATTTATTTCTCAGTTTACACGTTTAGTAGTGACGTAAACAATCGTCACAAGACTTTGTGGTCACGCTCATACTATCGGATTATCTAGCACGTGCTCTAACGAAATCTAATTTCAGAGCAAGACCTCGACTAGCATGACATCGTCATTTACTTCTGCTCTCGTACGGCGAGTACGTAAACTCTTGACAGCTTAGTCGAGTTTTCTGAAAAAACTTTTGTTTTCGGAGATTCCTTGTTTTGACTTGTTGATGGGAATAACTGCAATGCTATTTTTAAGTTTTAAGACTATTTGACTCGTTGGACGTGGACGACTTACATGATTTGAAAATAGCTTTTTTACATATTTTTACAATTTACCTTTGCCATTGTGAAATACGGGAGTGTTTGATTTTTCTTATTCCGTACAAAGACATAATTGATAATTATGCCATTTATTCGAAAGTTAGGAGTTTATTTTATGATTAAATAGGTTGACACTTAACCAAGCCGACCGAATCAAGCGTTGTCACTGTTTCAGTGCGTGCGCGCCACGCTGCACTCGAATTAACGCCTATTGCTAGTTTACGGTGCTCAAAAAGCAAAATATAAGAATAAAACTAATTAGGCGGCCGCGCCTTCCAGCAGAATGTAATAGTTTTTGTTGCTACCGAACATGGTCATTTGAATATTCAATTATAGGACACTGATTGCTTGCCAGGGCACTGGGTAATGGCTAACTGGATATAACTGTCATACCATTCAGTAGGTAATCTTTATAACAGAAATTCGTTCTTGATGTTTTAAACTTTGAAAACTTTGAACTAACTTATACACTCACTAAAATAAAACTGATCAAACAATAAATTACATGCTTATCAAATCATAGAACTATTTCAATCAAGGAACTGTAAGAAATAAAATTTATTATTTAAAAGCAGGGAAGGGCCATTGAAATTTGATAATATGTAAAAGTAAATATCTAAAAAATTAATTCAATTTCCAGATACCCATCGCAAAGAATTTTGGTTTTTGATGTCTCATCAGATCAGCTATAAATAAATTTCACGGATTTAAGAATCATCATTTCCTCTATTAAAGTATTCTTTAAGTCCCTCAAACGTTGTAATGAATATGGCACAAGAAGGCAGGACCTTTATCATGCGAGGTGTAATTCCCACGTACAATCCCCTCAAACCGCCCGACTTGAAAGTACTTGCCAGTTGCTGAACCATTCCCGATTTACCAAAGTTCGAGTTGACCCCCACGTTTGATTGCAGTTGAGTCTTGGTCACCTCAAAGGGGTGAGATATGATGGCAGCCACCGTCCCGCCCACAACAGCTCCACCACAGTTACTGGTGAGCGTACCGTAGCCGCGTTTACTGAGCCTGACTTTGTACACCTCCTGGAGATACCAATACACCACTGTAAAGGGAATGTCTCTGAAGAGTTGAGACTTAGAACCGTCCCAGAGAGATTTAACGCCGTTAGCTTTGATGTGTCTCGTGATAGAGTCTCGTAGTTTTGAGTATACTAGTTGTTGTTCGCTCTGTATTTTAGTGCGGACCAGCTCCAGGGGCGAGAACAAGCCGATGTTTGCACACCGAGATGTGATTCCCGCCAGCGACGGAACCAAGTTATGATACTTTTCTGAAAATTTAGTCCTCCCTTTCTCTCTCAAATAATCAAACATGGTGAAGTACATTGCGGCAGAGGGCATGATCATAACCAGGGAAGGACCCAGACCGTTCCACAGCGCTGAGATTCCCTCGCTTCGGGAGATCTTTATAGCAGCATCGAACGCGCCGCTGTACATTTCCCGCTGGCACAGACCTCGGTAAACGACACGAGGGGAGTGCTCATATCCGCAACTCAGACAGACGTCCTTCAACACACCCTCACAGTACTGATAGAAACATGATCTGTCGTGCTTGTGCAGGGTCTGTGCTATCATCCGCACTTTGATTACATCGAAGGGCGTGGCAACCAGGGCCACTATCAAACCACCAGAGGTGGTCGCGATCAGGTGTTCATGTGTTTTCATTGCTCATCCCTGGGGCGAGTTAAAGTTACAATATGGTGCAGTGATGAGGAGAAGAAGATAAATGCTCCAGCACATTGATTTAGGAAGAAAATCGATATAATAGACAGGAGACTATGATAGACACAGAAATTAGGAAACATATTGTCAATAATTTGAATAGTTTGAACATGATTCATAAATTAAAATTGGTTACCAACTAACTTAGGGGTCGTTCACATATGACGTCATCGCCTAGGGGGGAGAGGGTTTCCAAATGATGACGAGGGAGGAGGGGGGAGGGGTTTGGCCAATGATAATGATCATAGGATTATTTGAAAATTTTTGATTTCTTTTCAAAATTTTTTCAAAATTTTACTAAATCGGAAGGAAAATTTTTCTGATTCAGAAATCTTCTGAAATACTGTGTTTTTACCGACTTAGTATAAAAAAATTTCAAAAATGAATGCAAAAATCAAAGTTTTTCTGACTGTGATAATGTCATTATGGTAATTTACCTCTGACATTTAGGGAGGTTTTGTCATAATGACGAATGATGACAGAGAGGGGAGGGTAAAAATTACCGAAAATTTGCTGACGTCATATTTGAACGACCCCTTAAACCAAACGACAAAATTTACACATCGCTATAAAAATTTCTAAACGATTAACTAACGCATCGATAAAAAACACTGAACTGAAAACGGTGGTAGGTAATAAAATAAAATACTGACAACAAAATTAAAACAATTTATCTTATTAGAAAACAGGTTGTCTGATGAAATTACAGGTTGTCGGTCACAACAAAAATAATTAGGGTGAATAATACTAGTTCTCTATTGAATACATGATTCTATGAACTGGAAACAAAACATACCAACAAATTAACTTGTACGCATAATTAACATGTTAAATAAATAACACTGGTTTCTTTGTCTAAAAAATTAAAAGAAAGAAATGTTTATTTGGTAAAAGATTGAAACGAGGCAGGACACAAATATGAAATATCATCCCGGTGGTGTCCAGTGATCAAGACGAAACTTCTCTGCAGCGTGGTCCTTTCCATTAAGATGGGCAGCCAGGGAAATGGTTCTGTCAAAGTGCATACCGCACAGATCACAGAACGTTCTTGCACCTCCCACGCAGCGCGTCCCGGTCGTCTCCTCAAGCTTGTAGTTAGACTCAATCAGACTAGCAACTCTACTTCTCATCTCCTTGGTCTCCAGTGTAATCCCCCTATACCTTGTCTGTAATACGGGGAACGGTTTCAGAACGTCCTTGTTGTTGTAGGACGGAAGTTCACAGTTTTCCGTTCCTCCCGGAGTTTCCCAATCCAGATTTAGATAATCTAGCGAGGGGAGGAACTCTCGTTTCCGCTGGAGCAGCTCTGTGATTAACCTCCAGATTTTACGCTGTAACTGTCTGATGGGTTGGTGAGTGAGATGAACTGTACTGGGGTTATCTTCATCCCCCTGCAATAAATCTGTTATGTACATTCTCAGTTTGTTTACTGACGTCATATCTCTGTTATCCAACCTTACATCAAACTTTATTTTCAAGTCGTGTTCAGGCCAGATAGGAGACCCTTCCACTGCTCCCAATCCGGCTATGCACCCTGTGTAGTGTAGCTTACCGGGACTGCAGTGTAGCTGCACTTGGGGGGCGAACAGGAGCACCATTATCTCCGGTAAACCTGGGATGGGGTCGTGAGAGGTGCTGCCCCGAACTTGGATCTTGTCGCTGCTAGCGGACAGCGCGATGGTGTTTCCAGTCAGGAGCTCCTGGTAGTTTAGTGCAGTGTTGTGATGTAGAACTACGCTATTTACCGAGCTTTTATCCACAGTGACAATCTTGCTGTCCAAACTCTCACTCAGTCCTTTGAACGACACAACATAAGGAGAATCTGCGCCGGATAACTTAGCTCGGTTTGTGGTCATGTTCGGACGGACGTACGGCCGGGTGTACGTATCCTCGTACACAGAAAACGCGGTGTCTAGTCTGATCCCCAGTACGTTGGTAACTGCCCGGGCTTGCTTCACTCTGTAATCAGGTTCTGGTTGGTGGGCGTGACACTGACTTACCAGGTGATTTATAAAACTCACTCCACCAGCTATGAGATCCAGATGTACCACGCCACTCCACACGTAGAAGATCTGAGCTGTGAAGAGCTTGTTTAACAAAATCTCCTCAGTGTAGTGTATCACGTGACGAGACCAGCCTCCTGACACCATGTCCATGAATTTGCTGTGAAGTGGAGCTAGGTTCTCCAGAGAACATTCCCTTGCTTGGAATGGAACTGTAAGCAGATCAGCAGGTATGCGGAACAGTTGGTTTACAGGAACATTCTTGTAATTCCCATAGTCCAGATAGTAAACCCTCATCTCCTCTCCTCTGAAGTGCTCAAGTCGAACCCTGTACAGCGTCACTTCATCGTCAAAGAAACACGCTGCGTACCCCTTAGGTTTGAGATGCTGATATGGAACTCTTGTCCGAGGTATCAGCTGTAAACGCTGCTGTGTCACTTCCCATTCTGACCTCAGATCGTTGTTACAAAACTGAACGTAGAACTTGGTCGGGCTGATCACGTGGGTTACCTGAACTAGAGCTTCTCCCTTAATGATAGGAATGGTTCTCTTGACTTCTGTCCGTGATAAAGCTGCTTCCCTCCTTAAAGAGGTATCTTCACGTTCCGATAGGGAGAGAGAAAACCCTTGTTTCTTCATCATCAGAGCATAGTAAACAGACTTACAAACCGATCTCTCAGCAGGATTCTCAAATGTCACATACAATCTAGCCCCCTCTAGGGAGAGTTTCTTGACGGGATCACAGTAGCCCTGCTTGAAATACTCGTTCACATCTCCCATAAAGGTTTGCTCCAGTTCCTCGTCAGATCGCACGTCCAGATTCATCCCAGTAAAGAAAACAGTGTCTGATGGAGATTTGTCTCCGAACAAGTGCATCAAGTTCTCCTCGTGTATTATGTCTTTGTTTTTACGAAATAGTTCGGAAAGTTGGCCGCTGCAAGGGCTAATTTTAGCTTCACAATATAAGTCGAGTCTTCGTAAACTACCCTTCTCTCTTGGATAGTCTCCATTGGAATGTTTAATCTCTGAATACCAGAGTTGAGGTCTCGAACCAGGGAAGCCACGTCTTGAATCCTGCTGAACTCGACATAGTTGTCCCTGCAAAACGCGCGACTAGCCGCAGAACCCCGACTGTGCGCATCATACCACGCGTTGTACATGTGCAACATCATGATAGGATCACTAAAAGTTCCCGCTGCTTTTCTCATCCGAGTAACGTAGGCTCTCATCTTTTCCTGCTTGTTGGTGTACGGTATCTCGAGAAATGAGGGGAGAGCTAGACACGCGGACATAACAATACACTCGGTAAAACAGTTGAAAACGTAGCCGAACATGACCAGGCGCGTCAATCTGACGTCTAGCGGGAGTGTACCCATGGCCTGGCCCAGGAAGGTTATCTCTCCGGAAAAGGGTTCTGATTGGTTGGTGGGTCTGGTTAGTGCGCCACACTCTTCTAGAACAAGCGCACTTTGGTGGAGTTTAGTAAGATCGGGTGGATCTAGCGCTAGAGATAACATGTGGTGTGGATCACCTATGTCAAGTATTTTACACCACAAAATCAGGTGCTCTAAAGAACATCGCTTTATCTCGGGAGAGGTGAAGTCACTTAACTTTGACATAAAGGACTTGGGGACGAGTCTGTAACAGATCCCAGCAGCAACACGGCCAGCTCGTCCCTTTCTCTGATCCAGGGAGGAACGGGGTGCCCACGTGCATTGCAGAGAAGACATTCCCGAGCCTGGATCACACACCAACTCCTTAGTCAGACAGAAGTCCACGACGTACCGAATGTCTGGCACAGTTATACTACTCTCGGCTATGTTGGTGGAGAGGATAACTTTTCTACGTCCAGGTATGGGCGGCGCGAAAACTTTCATCTGAGAAGATCGGGGAATGGTGCTGTGAAGGGGGATAATATCGTACGTTTTGCTGATAGCCTCCTCCCGCAGATATTTTTGACAAGTTTCTATCTCATAAATACCAGGAAGAAAAACCAAGACAGAACCTTTTGTCGACTCGCCGCCGTGATAGATCTTGTCTCGCTCGTTGAAACTGTCTATGAGTGCACGAGCCAGCACGTAAATATCATCTGATATTTCAGGGGACATGCTCCTATCTATCTGCTCATACTCTCTACCATACCCCAGACTGGATCTAAACTGATCCAGGTACATTATCTCCACATGATAAGTCTCATCTGTTAGTTCTACGGTCGGACAAGGTCGGGGAACCCCGCCTATAAGCGAGGAGAAGTACCTGGAGAACTTGTCGGCGTTAACGGTGGCCGACATGACGACGACTTTAACGAACTTGGAGTTTGTACAGAGAAACTTCTTGACAAGAAGGAGAAGAAAGTCAGTCTCCTTGTCCCTCTCGTGTACTTCGTCCAGAACGATATGTGTGAAGTTGTTGAGGTTGCCAACATTGAGCAACTTCCTTAACAACACTCCCGTTGTCATGTAGACCAATCTCGTGTCTGCGTTAACTTGCTTGTCCATCCCTATCTGGTAGCCAACTAGAGTGCCTTCACCCTCGCTGGTATAGTCTATGGGTTTCAGGCCTCTTTCTGTGAGTACACGGCGTGCAAGCGCGACCGCCGCCACCCTCCGCGGCTGCGTAACAACGATTTTGAAGTGTCGACGTTCGTTGTAATACTCGTCGTCCATGATGTACTGAGGGACACGTGTGCTTTTACCGCTTCCTGTCGGAGCTGTGATTACAGTCACAGGATTCTCTTTGATTGTCCTCAGGATCTGATCTCTGTACGGACAGATTGGTAGTCGGTCGTATACTGGTGGGGTCTTGAAATAGGTGTGTACCTGAAGAGGACAAATGTCAGAGAAGAGATGTGATTAAAAGTAGTAGTAAGATAACTACAGCCATGACGTTCGCTCAAACAACATTTAATCTTTTAGCAAGCATCTTAGTTATCATTAATTGTGGATAAATACGAACAAATCGAAACATGGTATAAATGTGAAATCAGGTAAACAGAGATAACAATAATTCTTATCAAGTGTAGTCAGTGTTACATTTGTATTTTATCTGCATGTGTTTTGTTAAGTAAATCTAGTTGCTGTGAATTTTAATTCTTAAACTCAGAAGTAAGACCTTGGAGGAACTTCGATTATATTCCAAACTAGATCACTACTTTGACTTTTAAGAGATTATAACCTCTTGTAGATATCAACTAGAGTTCTGCGATTGTTTGCCGTAGTATAAAGTATCAAAATAAGTAAACACATAAATACAAAACTTACTGCACTAAGTAAACACATAACTACAAAACTTACTGCACTAAGGTCCTCCTGAAGAGGAAGACAAGCTCCAGACCCATACTCAGGCTCTCTAAGAAACAGATCTGTTCTCCGTATAGATCTAGGTGGAGCTACAACATGCTCTCTCTCTACCGTCTTGTTACGGGTAGCTAGTTCCGCTGCAATACGTCTACCGTAGGTCTGTGTTTTGTTGGAGACTAGACTTGTTTCTGTTCTCAAATTGAAGAATTCCATTCCTTACTGGCTACATTTCTGTGTAAATGTGATAAGAAATCTTACAGAAACTTTTAAAAATGATAATAGTACAGATTTATCTTGAAATCGTTAATGTGGCCTGGCAAAATCTTGAATTAATTAAGAAAATGACCGAATTTTACAACTTTCAACACTTCCTACTATTTTACAAATAATTTGACTGAACATGATCAATGTCAAATTGATTGAAATATTTTAGTTATACCATTGCGCATTCCTTAATACAAGATGTACGTAACCACACTTGCAGTCCTATTTCTAATCAAATTAAAAAGAAATCCCTCTTCTTTACACCAAAAATGACCGATAATCAGAGGTTAACGCAAATGATAAAAAGTTCCGCAGTGTTTTGTTAATCTTGTCGAGCACTATTGGAAAAATCGACTACATCCTCAATCTTTTGATTAATAGAAAATAATCTAATACCTTCTTATAGTCAGATTTACAGTCAGATTTACAACGATTATTCTAGAAAGGGCCTTATTTTGCAAGTCCAGTAATTTTCAGGATAGTTACGGTTTGCTGCGTCAGTATTCTTCATCCTACTGGAATATGTTTGTTAAGACACCCAATGTACTATGAATGATCTAACCTTCGGAAAGTTTTATTTCGTTTGCTTGGCGTCATAATCGTGCTTGTTGAGTTAACGTGTTAGTTTGTGTTAGAAGATGTTGACACAATAACTTGAATTGGCTTTTATTTGATTAGCAATTTTTCATTCCAGTTATGGACGAAACTAGATAGGGGTTGGCACACAATAACATAGGGAGAAACTGTTTGATTTACCGCTCACAGTTGTAGGGGGTTGGTAGACATATATAGATACGAGTTTTGATGTTGAAGAAGCTTTCAATAAACATGTGTTAATCGTCGTCAGCTGCCGCTCACAGTTGGTACACATAAATGTTAGATTCCCCTGACACCTATATCGTACCTTGTCGATTCCATAAAGATATATCGAAAAGTTTCCACGGAATAAATCTAAGGGCATAATATCATTATGACGATCACCTGACAAATGATGGTCACATACTTGATCTAACAAACAGTTAACTTCTTTCCTTCTTATTGGGAATCCTTAAAATATCGCAGTTTTTAAATGACTTGGGACTAGGAGCAACACACTTAAGAGCGAGATGTTATCTAGGATTTTATTTTATCTAACAAAAAGATATCGAGCCACTTCCGAGCAAGGACAAGTCTGATCCAGACGAGCTTGGTCCAGGAATTAATTAATTAACAAATTAATTAAACCGTCCGGCTCGTAATCAAAGTGAGTAATTCCACACTCTACGTCAGCAGGGTGTTTCAATGTAACCCACCCAATCAGATTTACCCCAATTTCCGCTATGTAAACCGTCTTGAATCACGGAAAAGATTTGATTATACGTGTAGCTAGTAACCTGATTACGTTTGCGGTTACGACAATATGCAACGTGCACTATAACACTGTATAATTGTTTGTGCTATCTGTGCAATAATAACGAGTCCTGACATAATTGCTAGTTTGTTTTGTTTTCGAGCACGAGTAGCTATCCAATTACTAGCCTTATATCATATTTTTTGTTTAAGATGACATCATAGGCTTTTCTTGAGGGGTTCATTTCTGCTTGACACTGCGACTATTGTACATATTATATATGATCTTGAGCGTCGCAACTAAAATATACTTGACAGAAATTACTGCTGGCGTTGCATATCGTCATACCGATATTTACTTATTTAGTAATTACTACCAACTCCCAAAATTAAAGGATGTGTGACGAGTATGTTTTGTACTATTTTTGAACAATGAATTTTTACCCGATCGCGATATCGGTATCTATGAGTTATCGACTGATTTGTTAAGTTAAGTGCTAAAGATTCGTTTGGCTGTGATCACCTGATAACACCACAAAGTCGTGCGAGTTGGACGTATTTCAAACCGATTTAAATCCAATTTAATCCACCTTCATGTGAGCAATTATCCGCAGACATCCTGTAAATTCGACCACACAACGCCAGTTATTAGCCATGTTGTGTTGGATCAGCAGAGTCTGCAGAATTTTAAACCCGTTCAAATTTGTAAGGTCATGCTTGAAGTTTGCAGTACATTTGATCAAATTAATTTGAACTAATAACTGATATCATTTCGGCACGGTAAATTAATTACAGTTGGTTTAGGAATTAGGACACATAATTGAATCTCACCTTTTCCCCTCCCGTTTCGCACGAATATGTCAGGAAAACCATTTCTCTGCCACAAACATCAAGCATTCCGCTAGAAGCTACTCGTTACTCTTCAGTATAAGTTAAGCTGGGTTAGCAGTGCTCTCACGATAGTTATCTCTCGATCTCCAAGTTACAAGGTGAGGATCATCCGACCTGGCCGGGCAGCAGCCAAACCCGCCATTCTCGCCAGATACGACCCGTAATCAGGACAAAGCTTGTTGAAGCATAGTAATTTAATGATTAACTATAGTTTCTGACCGGACATCTGTCAACTAAAATGAGAGCAGCAGAGAGCGAGGAGAGAGCTGGAGAGATCGCCTGATTCTCGACACACCACTAGAATCAGCTGATCAGCTCTGTGACTGTGGAAATTCTCCAAATAGTTTGTTGTTGTTGTTGCTGTGGATCAGAGCTAGAGTTAGCCCGAGAGAGAGAGAGCAGGCGTGGCCAAGAGACACACAGGTCGGTTACGTCACCACAGTTTAACGGATTTTCATAGGGTAGGCTATAAAAGTAGATCTATTTTACAGGCCCTGCTTGTTTATTTTTGTCTCACAGTCGGGCAGTGCAGTAATTACACTGGATATAGTAACTTCTCTGTTTCCTTGATCACTGGTATTACCTTGGTATTCGGCAATATGCTAGTGTCCATGCAACTGCAGCAACTTTCAACTACTGCTAGTTATTCGATGCCGCAAGCTCTTTTTGAAAATCTATCTCCTTGTTAGGACATATGAATATTTATGCGGATTATTGCGTATGAGGATTTGATCTTATCTGCATACAAACTCAAATTCAATTTTCCTAGAAGTTACAACAAGAATTCACGTCTTTCCACGCCAATCACCAAGGCCAGTGACTTTGGAATGTCTCTCAAATTTCCGTACCAAATTACAATCTAATTTTCGCTTCTATCAGTTACAAATATGAATGGCTTCTGCAGTTGTTCGTGGTTTTTCTGGTGCAGTAACTGGTTTTGCAATTTGCAACTCATCCTCAATTTTCTGAATTTTCATTAAATATAACACTCGATAGACATTTACAATGATTTAGACATTTACAGTGATTAACCAAAGAATGAAGTTTACCAGTAAATCTAACGTTGGCTTATGAAATATTTTACCGTTTGCTTTTGACAGCTAACAATGTTCACTCTAATACACTTACACTTATAGTTCGGTTTATCTAGAGCTACAGAATGTTGATCTACTTTGCTCTACTGTCTCAGATCACATTGCTATATGGTAGGTTATGATATTTGCTGCCATAATGTTTCGATATTTGACTCGAAAGTAAAATCTATAAACGAGTGATTGACCTAGCTTCACTTTAATATCATTTAATATCATTAAGAGATATCAGCTAAAGCGTTTTCTGCCCAGGTGCTCCTGGTTGTATAGATTTGAAGAGAGAGTTCAACGATTTGAATATAGCAAGAAAACCAATCAGAACATCAGATGGTAAGGACGTAGATAAAGTCTCAGAGAATGTAGAATTGTTGTTGTGTAATAGGTAATGGACAAGTTTATCTTTTTAGCTCAAAAACACGATAACACTTAAAACTAGATTAACATCAAAACAAAACAACTAACCATGAAAGAAATTATCAAATAATTCTTTCCAGGAACGTGTCCCTTGTCGAAAACATGCTGTACTCTAGAAGTGGAGAATGCTGTAAAGAACGACACTGTAGGTGGTCTAAGAGGAGTTGTCTCCAAGGAGATAAAACAAGTGAAAGATACCTTAGAAACTGTCAAGACTATGACAGCTGGTAAATTTACATTTTGTTGTAAGATGTAGAAGACACTCTCCCAAAAGCACAAATAATAGCTAAAAACACAGAAGGCTAATCACGAGACGAAACAATGTTATCATGGTGGTACAGTGACACACCTCCACATTGCACAAGAATTATTCTAGTATGCAGTTTTAGAGGATTCACAATAACATCTGTACTGATCACAGGAGAAATGGTACAGATGATGGACGAGTTGGTTCCGGCTGATATCAAGGAGAGTCTAGACCTTCAGAGGATAGGTGATGCGATCTGGCAGTACACGATAGGGGACATAACTGCCTACAATCTTACCATTGAAGTGGCTGTAAGTCTGTCATCTACTGACGGTAGAGGTGAACATGATAAGCTGCTTTAATACTTTGATATGTCTCCATTTTTTACTGTCTCATTACCTGTAGCTACTTACACAGGTTATTGGAAGTGGGTTGATATTCACAGACAAAGCAGCACAAAATCTGATAGATATGACGGAGTGCATTATCAGACAACTGGGCCAACATGCTACTGATGCTTTTGTTAAGATAGCTGCAATTGTTGAGGGTTAGTTTTATGTTATCAACAATTGACGAAGTCTGACTTTCTCTACTTTGTACCTCTCTGAATTTCTGCTTCTAGAAGACAATGAGACCCTATTAAAACAAACATTATTATAATGGGCTGTTTTGCAGTTTCATTAACTTATTACAGAACAGTTGGAAGCTCCTAAAACTTTCGGTGATGGATTCGCGGTAGCGGAAGTCTTGCTGAACTCAATAGAAAATTTCGAGCTCCCAGAAGATTGTGCATACGGTGAGATTCTGGGCTGCAAAAGATGTGGCATCAAGATACCCAGTGTTTGTAGATCAACATGCACAAACACAGCACACTATTGTCTTGGCAATGTTTACAGCCAGTCGGCACTCTGGATTCAGTGGGTTGAAAGGTCAGTAACAATCTTAGGAACTGTATATTGGAGTTTAAGCATTGGTACATGAAACAATTATAGACTGTTAGAACTTTCAAAGAGGTGGCAATACATTTACTCTTTGAGATCAAACCAAAAATATTACAGTTTGACAAGTCTGGTTGATGCCATGGTTTTGATGAAGGACATTGAGATAGATCCAAAAGATATAGTTACCCCAGATCTTATTGAAGAAATAACTCAAGATATCATGTCTGCAATGGCCAATGTCAACTTCAAGCAGGTAATTTAAACTGAGTTCAAGAAGTTCTGAAAGAATGTGAAAATTTAGTAAAATCAATTTTCATTGCTTTAAGAAAGTTTTTTGTTAGTTTGTGTACTGGATTATACCTAGGAGGAATAATGAATTTGAAGTTTAAAACTTCAAACTGAAGTTTTAAACTTATGCTGTTTCCAGTGTCGGGGGATTGGAAAGAGATCTGTCCCCTCATACAATCCAGAAGGATTCCGAAACAAAAGGCAAATGAGCCAGGGGCAGCTTCTTGGCTCTCTCCTAGAAGGGTTCTTCAGCAGCTTCACCCTCGATAGAAACTCATGCAGGGATTCATCATCAGACACAGAGTATGTTGCCTGAAATTTTGCGCACTTTTCTAATTCTTAAAACAATATTCTAAATTTCATTGCTTAATACAATACTGTTCTACATAATTCAATGTTTTGATAGCATTGTGTTTTATATTTCGTGAATAATTCATAAAAGCTCTGCAATACATGTAACAGTTGAAAATGTTATGTAAAATAATCAAGTTGCGGTAACGAGAGTGTTTTTGTATAAGCTAGGAGCTAGTAAAAGTGATGTATAGGCAATGCCTATACTTTATTATTAGGCATTGTACTCAACAAGCTTCATTTTCGTAGGTGCTGGCTTGGAAGAGAGATAGGCAACTATGTAAGTTCGGAAGAGAATTCTCCAAGCAGGTTCACCAAGTCTTTTTCTCCAAATTCGGAAACCAAAGCAGCTATGGAGGTCAGCAACTATGCACAGCGAGTAGATGCTGTCATAAGCAAGGTGTGTAAAATAATAATGTGATTGGGCTATCGCCAATATCAATGTGTTTCATCCCAATAAATTGAATTTCAAATTAGAAAATGGACCCTTTAAATATAGCTAGAATCTAAAATAACCATCTGCATCAAGTTCAGTAAAACATATAGTGGGGAATAAATCGACATGTGCTTTTTAAGACCAGAAAATGTTACAGATTCACTCGAAAGTTCGGGAACAGAGATCGAGAATACCAGATGGTTACCAAATGTACAGTAGCTGCTTAAAGATTCAGGAGAGTACCTTGGTTACCTTCCTGACACTCACATTCCTCTTGTTCTGCAGTGGTTATGGAGCTCGACAATTTTGAGCTGATTTAGAAACTAGGAACAAATTTCCCCCCAGAGGAAATACCTATAGCAATTGAGTGATCCAAGAAAAAAGCCAAAAAAGGACTAGAAACAAAAAGACTTGATTCCAATAATGTGATTTTTCTAAATTATTTGACTCTAAATTGATTATATTTATTTGTAATTTATTATTTGATATTAAGTTGTAGTTAAGTTGTATTAGGAAAGTGAGAAATCGGCTATTACATCACCTAAAAGGTTGACTATTGACATGTCAGGAACATTTTAGGTTAGCTATAGACAGTTGATGTATTGATTTACATTATCGAATATGTAAAAAAAATCTCAATAAAATCGGAGATGATTAAACTTATATATATGTGTTTTAATCTATCAATGATCCCTTAAAAGTTCTTAGAAATCGGATAATTCAAATCAATAATTATGGCATTAAACATCATAACTCCAGTGTCCAAAAATTCGGCTATAAACTGGCTTCCTACTTTTAAGCATCTTTCTCTGTCTCTGTTCTGTTTTAGAAAAATGATACATCAATTAGTTAGTCATCTTCCAGATTATCTATAGCAGCTTAGATTCAATAATGAAAAATACGCCTTCAACATAGGATAGTTATATTTCACTTCATCATAATATCATTTCTTTTTTAATGCTGCACTAGTACACTCTTTCCCACCCTTGTGTTCTTAACTATTTCATGCTCACATTATGTTCATAACATTCTTACCAACAAAGTATGTTAACTACCCTCTTTATCCTCTTTATCCTTACAGAACAGAGGAAAATAGTAATTCGACCAGCAACTTTCTGTACCATCTAGAAATCTTGAATCTACAAATGCAATTTCCCTGAAATCAGACAAACAATTGATGCACTGCACATTACCGTGTACAATTTAGGACGTTTGAATGGGAACGATATTGCGCGCCGGCACACAAAAATATATATGCCGGTGCGCAATGGGTCCCGTATAATGTCCTATGTTGTTCACTGTTAGAAGAAGGAGACTGCTAGGCAGACCTTCTTGCATGCACCCTCTCAAACAGTGACTCCTTAATTTTTACATTTAGGTGCAGCGGAAAATCTTGGTTTAATCAGCTTTCAATCATAGACTCATTTTGCAATAGTGATACTTATTGTCACAATTTACTGCCTCTCTTTTGCTTTTATGCTTTATAGAAATATTATCAATTTCTTTTTGGCTGTAAGGTGTCTCCTTTTCATTGACCAATAATACTGATAATACTAATTGATCTGTATAATTGGTTTAAAAATTATGAAAGGAGACTATTTCTCTTTGCTATTAATAGCCACTTTGTATCACCCTCACAAATTACCCAATACAAACCAATACAAACCAATACAAATCCAAAAACACCCCAAACTAACTTAAAAAGCAATATCTGGAATAACCGGAGATCCCAGATTACCAGCTTCCTCTCTGCTCTGTTCTAGTTTCCAATTCCTTTGTTTCCAGTGGTCTCAATCATTGGCATTCATTGGGTCACCCTAGCGAAACTAGCGCAGTGTGATAATTCCTGCTCTTTTATTCTACAGTCCCATTAGACACTATTTAACCTTTTTAGATCTTCAGACTACATTCCTATACTCTGCAGCACGACACAATAACACCAACTTACCGCTCTATCATGTGTATGGCCAGTACACCTCACTGCCTATGCTTGTCGGTTAGGGATGCGATCATACATGTGCTCTGTTTGGACAATGAGTATCTGGCAGAGCAGGCGTAATGACCAATCTTTTAAACACTTCTCTTAAAGTCTAATCCAATCTAATCCAACATACGTACGTTTTTACGTTTTGGTACGTTTTGGAGAGTTTGGCAGTTCATGCACGGGACAAATGCATCGTGTGCAACCTCCCCAAGCTCAGCAGTGAGTTGTCGTTTTGTGGAGTGTATCCCGGAACTGGTGGAGTGTCTGGGTATTGCTCCAAGAAACATTCAAGACCAGCCTTGAAGTTCCCGAGTGTGGTGAGACTATGAAGTTCAGGTGGCAAAAGATTGAAGAGCCGAGCTACTCCAACTCTAAAGGTGCCGTCGTAATGTGATCTTACTGACAGTTGGGCGCTCTTGCTCACAGCTGGGATTTCTGCTTTCAAACCATGCCTCTGGTGCATTTAAAAGGTGAACCCAACGTCATTCGGAGCTTCATCTTGCAGAATCTACTACAAATGAATGATACAATAGCGGTCCCGTCTCCTCTGAAGTGACATCAGCTTCAGTTTCTGTAGTCTCTCCCAGTATTAAAGCTCTTTACAGCCCAAGATCTTGTTGGTGAATAATTGCTGACCGCTGTACATTCTCAAGCTTTTTGAGAGAGGACAGCAGTACTCTAACTTTGGTCTCACCATGCTTTTATACAGCGTCAGCATAACTGTCGGAGAGCGGTCTTTGAAAGCACTCAATGTCCAT
>JH153292.1:125340-136490 GCA_000226015.1 Mnemiopsis leidyi
GCTGATCTCCCTGATTAAGCCTCTACTCGATTTTTGAAATAAAAGTTTCCTAGCTGCATATGCTTAATCTCGACTGTAGAAACATGCACATTTTGCATCTTGATTTTTGAATCTAACAGTGTTGCGAATGTGTAACTACTGTTTATCTCGATGTTCATTATCATCAAAGTACTTCAAATTTTTGTCTATAATAGCCCGCTGAAAGTTCGGGCTAGCTACCATGTATATTTTATTTTTTTTAAAATTTAATATCAAAATTCAAAAAATTTTCTTTTAGTTTTAGACAGAAATTATCCAGTCCCGGTCCCGGTTATAATCCCGGTCCCGGTTACAGTCCCGGTCCCGGTTACAGTCCCGGTCCCGGCTACAGTCCCGGTCCCGGCAAAATCCCGGTCCCGGCCATTTTTACCAATCCTGGTCCCGGTCCCGGTCCCGGCTGAAAAAGCGATCCCGGTCGATCCTTGGTTGTTCCTTGACCACTCTATGACTGAGTTCAGGTCTTCTTGAAGAAGTTCAACACAGGGAAGCCCCTTAATCGCTCCAATCAGTTTCGTGTCGTCAGCGAAACTAAAACCTTCGCTAAAGTTAATGGTGCTCAGTAGGTCATTGATGTAAAGCACAAACAGGATAGGTCCCAACACCGTTTCTTGAGGTACTCCACTCAATACTGTCTGAAAAGACGTTGACGAGATGATATCCGTCTAACGTTCTAACGAAACGTTCTCTCTCTCTCTCCCCAGGAGAGCAGCAATGCTGCGAGCCACGCAGGAGTCGGGTAACATCTCGACAAAAAAGACGACTTCTGCCCATCTACAACAACGGTCTGTTTTCTGTTACCCAAGAACTCTTTGAACAGATTACTTCAACACAGCCACGTAGCCAGGATTTTTAACCTGGGGGGGCTAAGCCCCAACTCCAATTTTACCGATTCTCAATTTAATTAATTAATTTTAATCTCAATTTTTCGACAATTTATTAATCTTAGTTAAGTTTAAGATGCCACCTGATCATTTGTTTAAGGCAGTTAGACGCTTTAGTGGCAGTGTGATAATGGAATGTTTTACAGAAAAATACCAGGGAACTCCAAATTCTACATATAAAATAAGTTCAAAATTTCTAATATTAAACTTTTAATCGACGGGGTTTTCTTTTCCACTTGATCAAAAATTGTTCAAAATTTATTTTACGTGTGATCTCCTTCTCAAAATGTAGGACAGTCATACTTCCTTGCCTGTATGGAGTCAGTCTTCTGCGACAGTGTGTATCGACTCTCTTTCTAGCGGAGAAGACACACTCAGCTGTGGACGTGGCGGTGGAGTAGCCGGCTGTGATAGCACAACAGTATAACAGTGCTCTTAGAACTCTGATGGTAGGGCGACTCTCGATGAATTTGAGTAACCTATCAGCGAAGAAGAGGGACTCGTCCTCCAGAAGACCATCAAACTGTTGTAGTAAGAGGCCCTTGAATAGTCTGCATTCACTTCTTAGATCGTCTTTAGCATCGGCTGGTAGAGTAAATTGTGAATATCAATAGACGTTGGTTTAAGATCTCGATAATAATCGCTTACCACTGGACTGATTCGCATAAATTGCAGTTGAGTTTGATTGCAGTTGTCGAGCCCCACTTTGAGTATTGGGCTGAAAAGTCGTGAAATTTTATATAAGCAGTTCAAAGTACTAAAAAAATTAATTTTTGAGGCAATTCATCAATCAATCTAAAAAAAGTAATACTTACACGATTTTGGTGGTTGTGTAGCTACAATCAAGTAATATCAAAAGCTTAACCGGCATGCAGCATTATGTAGATATGGTTGAAATTGTTTAAGGACACAACTAATAACCAAAATCCGGGGCAAAACAGTGAGGGTCGACTTGATTACGAATACACAAAAATGCACAATATACGGAGACGCTAGCCACGCCACAATTCTTAGGGGCTAGTGAGTAGGGCTCAACTGATGTAGCAATTAGCGCAGCTTAGTAGAAAGTCGATAGAAATTTAGTTTCAAAACGCACAAACTTAAACTTAATGAAAATTATACCTGGGCTGGCAAGGGAATGTTTGCACCTGCTGCTAAATCTGGTTGTTGTTGTTGGGTCACATTCTGATTGTCGGGCTGGGCTGGCAGAGAGACATTTGCTGAGTTGTTTCTCCTTGCCGGACCGAAAGAAAGTAGTAGTTGTCTAGGCATGTAATCGGCACTCTCAGAGCTCAGACAAAATTTCGGCACAAGCAAAATCGTCAAGTAAAACGGCTTTCTCGTCATACCTGGAGCAGGCAGACCACAAGACGCTCCGGGCTCCTAGAACTGTCAAGTATCACTATTTTTGAGTGTTTACTAAGCACTCTAGCACGTTTGAATTCTTCCTACGAAAGTTTTGGTAAAGGATCGAATTTTAACCGCATAAATTTCATAGTGTTGGGATTTTTTCTCAGTAATTTTTCCTTCCCCGGTGAAAGTTTCAGGGGGGCTTGGCTCATCTCAGGGGGGGCTTAGCCCCCCTAGCCCCAGGCTGGCTACGTGGCTGAGGACCATCACCCAAGGTCAAGAGAAATAAGTCATTAATGTTACCACTTTAGCAGCGTCACTCGTTCACGTTGCACAAGATTGATATCGTTATACCAGTCTGCTGTTATGGTTTCTATCATCATCATGACAAAACCCCTCTAAATGTCAGACGTAAATAACCATAATGACATCATCACAGTCGTTACCCCCCCCCCCTACTTCATGTAAAAAACTGATTTTAGGTTTTTTTAATTTGCAGTCATTTTTAAAATTTTGTATACTAAGTCAGTGAAAACACAGTATTTCACCAAATTTCTAAATCAAAATTTTAACTTGAAATTTTTCTTCAGATTTTGTAAAATTCTGATAAAATTTTTCAAAAGAAATCAAAAACTTTCAAAAAAATCCTAAACATTGTTGATGACATCATCATTAGCCAAATCCCCCTCCCCCGGCCCCCCTCGTCATCAATCGTCATCATTTGGCAACCCCCTCCCCCCTCTAGGTTATGACGTCATATGTGAACGACCCCTTATCAATTATTCCGATATCGTTTACAATAATCTGCAAAACAAAAAGAAACAACAAAGTTCACTGATCACAAGGTCTACAAAATCTTACACCTAAACAAGCAATTGAGTACTCATTCAAAATTTTCTATTCTCACGGTCATTTAAAACTCGCCTCAGCCAAAACGAAATACGATATAGTATCATAGTTCTGCTCGATAATATCTATATCATGATAATATTTTCTGATCTTCATAGAAATGTTCCTGGTTAAATATCTCACACATGAATATCGTAATCAATACCTAAGTTTTTCACAAGCTGTTTTAGTGTAAACTTTGATAACTCAACAATATAAATCGAAATTCTTTTTGTACTTACAGGCTATTTCAGACACTGTGACTGTAATATACTGTATAAACAAATGCTAAGTTAGAAACTGAAAGCATAAATCGACGAGTGATACAGTATCTAAAAGCTTAAAGCGCTGCTGTATAAAGTAGATCGAATTAATAATTTAATATCCTAAAATCCTTTAGTAAAGTACCTCAATAAAAAGCGATTAGGTTCAGGCTGAAGTAATTCGTACAACTTGTTGATATAATGATATTTTTGGGTTTGCTTTGCCTTTTTTCCTAATTTGGTGACGTTTAACCTCAAGATTAAAGTTGCCTCGATCGTCATTAAAAAGATCAAGCGTTGAGATCATAACCTTGTTTACTGTGCAAACCTTCAAAATTGCTATGATTATGATTAAGCCTAAAATCCACGAAAAATTAGACTAATTTAATTTAAATCTAAATATCTGACATCGCGATGAGTGCTGAAATAATCAGGCATCAGCACAGGTAATACAAGCATATATACATAATGACATAATCCATATCATGGTTTAAATGTACAAAAAAAGAGATTAAGTTCTTATACTAGATCATGCGCACAATTTCCAGGAATAACGGAAAGTGGAAACAAGATATCTTGAAGCTGGTCGCTACAGTAAAGACCAAGCTCTGCCGGAACAATGATGTCAAACTTTTGGTTACTAACATGAACATAAAATCTGTAAAAACACTGTACGGGTACCCCTGGTCTAAGGAAGGTTTGGGAGGTCCCTTAATCTATACAAATCTCTCCCCATAGTAAATCATCTAAACACGATACCATACACAGCGCACTCAGCCCTTCATCTCGAAATGTCTAGGCTACTCATCCCGGATTATATTGCATTTTCACAGTCCAACTTGACCGTTATCTCGAGTAGAATGAAGATGTGTCAGGATCTTTAGTAATCATCATCGTCACTGGCAACACGCTGTGTCACCTACAAGATCGGAGTAGGAATAGACAGTTACTTGTAGACAGTTACTTGTAGGGATGAGGTGTAACTGTATTGATACGTGATAACTGATACGTTGTATTGATACGTGATAACTGATACGTTGTGCAGCTGTGATGAGGTGTATTGATGACGTGATAACTGGTACGTTGTATTGATACGTGATAACTGATACGTTGTGAAGGGGCCAGGGATTACGGCTTGTGGGAAGTTCTTCGTGGAAATACTTGACCGTGACTTTGAAGTGATCATTAACGCCTCGCCGCATCAATTGATGGTCTATTCATATTGCATCCCAAGATATCTGATCTATTATGTTGGGTATCTCTAATGGGTATCTCTATCTAAATAATCTCCAATGGATCTGAGGGCAGATCCTGGTCAGCTTCAAGCCTCCTCAGAGAACTCCGAGGTGGAAGGGAAGGTGGGGAGAGTACTGCCCGAACTGGTTCCGAAAAGTTCAGTGATTACACTTGGCCCTCTGTCGCTGGTTGGTGAAACAGGAACCTCAATGTTATCTCCTTTAGAAACACTAGAAACAGATACAGGGTCTGGTGAAACAGGTGTCTCAGTACCGTGGGACACACTCTGAGAGACTGATGCTGTGTCTGGCTGGTGTATCTGCTCCCCTGTAGCTGACTTGGATTGGATAGAGACACTTAGATCGGGTCCTGATATTTGAGTGTTGGAGGAGCCTGGACTCTCAGTATTCCAGGAAGGAATAGACAAGTTGTTTATGTTAGGAGATTTTTGTGGTTCTTTACCACTAAAAGATAATTCTGATGAGGGGGTTTGTGACAGATCGTGCAATTTCTCAACATGACCTCCTGCTTCTACAGTCGAAGAGTAGGAGTCAGAGACCAGTTCCTGCCTCGCTACCTTAGACTTAGAGACAACCGTTTTATCTTCTTTTCTCCCTCCCAAATTAGAACCAGATTCTCCTTTGACTAGGGATGGTCCAGAGCAAAAAGACGAGCCTGAAAATGTCGATATTGTACTTCCAGATGAAGTATCGAACAGTTGACTAATCAAATTTGAGGCCTGCTTCTTATCATCAGCATAGTTCTTGAAGCTTCCGTTAGAAGAAATTTTTTCGCTCCTAGAGATACTTTGGTGGATTGGAATAGTGCTTGCATTGGAAACACTTTGCTGAATTGAAACCACACTTTTCGTCTCCACCTTATGCTCAGAGAACACCTCTTCTTTTATTTCAGAGTCAGATATCACTTCCTCCTTTATTTCACAGTCAGTGACCACTTCCTCCTTTATTTCAGTGTTGGAGACCGGTACTGATTCCGCCTTCATTTCAAAACCAGAGACCACCTTCATTTTTACTTCAGGATCAGAAATTGATTCCTTTTTCATTTCAGAATCAGGGATCGCTTTCTTTTCAGCTAAAGATACTCTGGAGCTGGAACATGAGTCCGAAATTGTAGAGAGACTGCTGCCAGATGAAGTGCCAAACAGTTCGCTTATGAATGAGATTTGCTTCTTTACTTCGGTCAAGGGAACCTGCAACGATGATATATCATGATTAGAGGCTACTTCTTCCTTTCTCAGTCCGATGTCAGTTATCCCATCTTTCTCCTCTTTTCCAGAATCAAGGACCGCCTCTTTCTCGTCAGGAGATAATCTAGAGTTTGAACAAGAGTTCGAAAATGTAGGAAGAGTACTTCTAGATGAAGTGCCAAACAGTTCGCTTATAATCGAATTCTGCTTTTTAAGCTTATCACCAGCATCACCATACGCCTGGCCTTTCTCGTTTAACCGCAAAGACTTGTGGTTATCTTCGGAACTACGTGATATTTGTGAATCCTTGACATCAATTCTACCAACATCATCAGTAGATTGCTTTAGTGACCGAGAATCTGATACAGTTGGATTAACGGTTGAGGTTGAGGAATGTGACATGGAACGTCTTTTGGAAACTCTAAGTGATTCGGTGGAGGAAGCTATTGTATCTTGCAATTCAAAGTTTGAAAGTGGATCACTTATGAAATCATCAATTTCATCCAAGCAGATTTTCGAGTTTTTAGATGATTCTGGGTCAGGCGAACTAGGATCTGTTTTAGGACTGCAAGATTCTTTGGCTGAACTGTTAGTGTTAGACCGAAACTTAGACTTAGAGCCTGAACCTAAATTTGTCTCCTTATTTTTAATTGAGGGGCTGTTTCTGAATGATAATGCTGATATTCTTGATAGTGATGCAGCCCTTCTTTTCACAGTATTGAGAAGGCTCAGGTCTGAGGACGTGTCTTGTGTTGCTGGCAGAGACACTGATATCATATTTGCGGTTTCTTCACCGGTTTTTGGTGAGTTCTTCTTCGATCCCATTTGTGACACCCATTCACTTATCTGTGACAATGAAACGTGAGTGATTGAGCATGAGAGTGTATAAATAAAAAGAAAATATGAAATGCTCTGGCTCAATGCATCGACTATGGACAAATCTAACGAATTATAAAATTCATCAAATTTCGCGATTCACAAAAATTGAAAGCACAAAAATCGAGGTAAAAAGTAGAATCAGGGAAACACAACAGTTCATTTTACAAACCGTGTCTGAGAAGCGAATTCTTCTGTTGGGGTCTTTACTCTTGCTACTTTCAGTAGATAAGATACTTTGTGTGGGGGACATGACCTTCGTTAGCTGCGTCGCTGAAGCGTCTGAAACGTATGAACCTACTAAAGGTTAGTGAATCACTCATGCAAAGCACAACTCTTAAGTTCGAACTCATATTCTTATATTGTTCAACAAAACTAATTGAGGCACTTTGAAATGTATTTGTAGCACCAATATTCTATAGACCTGGCACCACAATCCCTCCTCAACAACTGCAAGAAAAATTTACAATTGCTTACGTCGCACAAATAAGTTTTAAAACATAAAGGTAAAAGGTAGTGTGTGTAGACTAACTGGTAGTGGTGTCTGAGCCGTTACTTTTGGCGCTGTGGATGCTTACTTCACTCTCATTGTCACTTCCAGCAGGATCCTGTAAAGACAAGTTGTCACATTCTTAAATAGCGCTAGCAGGTTTAAATTTACAAATACGATCACGAATAGTATCTTGCTTATTTATCATGAGTTGTCATGGTTTAGTGGGAAAATGTTTCATTTACATCCGAACAACGTTGTACTATAAGTATTTAGTATAGACATAGTGATCTTGGAGAATTTAAGGATTTTTAAAACTTAACAACCGTAACAAATCAAAGAAAATCATCTACGATTAACACCAAAGGAAAATCTTCACGACATCCCACATATTGTATAATCCTTATACACGTAGGATTCAGTATACGTTTAAACTTATTACACCATCAGAGCGTGTAATAAGCATACTTATCACATCCCTACCTCCTTTTCAGGGCCCGATATTTTCTCAAGAAATTCAATAATTGTATCAGACAGTTCGCTGCTCAATTGCTCTGTCTGAAATCGTTATTTATCTCAAAAATGACTTTCTGATGTCGTTGAATACAGCTCCAAGTTCAGGTCCGAAAGCACATTCCACAAAGTCGATGTTTTCATTGTTAGTAAAACAGTTTTGCGCAGATTGCAGCAGAGCTAGATACCTTAGATTACCAGAAAGCGATAAAACCTCAAAATGAGAAAAAACAGTGCTCAAAATCTTTGTATTGCTAGAATGGATGGTTCATGCAAAATGGTCCATGAACAAGTTTTAGGAGTTTCTGCTTAGTGTTGTAGTAGATCTGAAAAACGGGACAAGCAAAGGGAATATTTGCGCATCAAAGATTTTTTAAATGGTTCCATAATTCAAAGAAAAGTCAATTCGAAGTCAGCGACGAAAACTCGAACAAGCCAAAGTGGCAATGCAAATTGATACGATAACGTGCAAGAAAAATGTCTTAAAATCTAAATCAATTTCCATTTTCAACATCCGAACAATGCCCTCGGAAGGATATTCTAAGTCAAAGAAAAACTTCGGAGAACGTTAAAAGTTCTAAGGATTAAGAAGTTCACGCAGACTAAGATTTCAGGATAAACAACAGGTTGACTACTGGAGTAGTGACGAACCCAAGAAAAAGAATGAAGGCACGCTGCATACCCTCTCAACAGTTACATTCAGGACTACGCTCATGCATTCCATTATAGCCCACACCTGATGTAAGTGTAACAAAGGTTTACATTCAACCATGCACAGTTAAAGTCTACGTCTTGAAACTTGTTTTCTGACCTTGTAACTTTGTAAAGATATCAAGACAAAAATATAAATTCTTCAAAATGCACCTTTTAGGTCAAACATTAACAACGAGCGCACCAAAATCTTATCTAGGTCTCTGAAGTACGTTTCTAAACTTTCACATTGTTCATAACAGTAACACAGCCCCTTATTAACGTACACCAAACTGATCATGCTTGATGCTTCACAGGCACCACTACTGTCATGCAGGTTGCACAGATGTAAATAACGTTAGTGAATATTGTAAGTAACACGACGTTTTATTCGACAAAATGCGACCTGGACTCCGGAAAAAGATATCAGTAAAATCAGAATGACATAAGGAAAGAAGGATGAAAACTTACCCTAGCACCAAACCCAGCATCCTGATATCTTTCAGCGTTTTCATCAACGGTATCACTTGGTTTTTCTGCCGAACTCTGAGGCTCATCACTTTCAACTGTTCTGTCCGCTGACGGTTGATTCTCAGTACCAGCAGTTGTCTGAGTTTGATCTTCCAATTTCGGTTGATTCCCATCAACACTGATTTCTTTCGGCGTATCATCCGCACCTTGCTTTTCAACTGAATCTTTATCACTATTAGGTTTATCTTTATCTTCACTCTCCACTACTTCTGAAAGTGATCCTTCTGGTGATTGTTGTTCAGCAGCCTTTAGCGACGGTTGGATCTGTACCTTTTCTAACTCTTCAGATGTAGCAGAAACTGGGGTATTTGTCACATCCTCTGCCGTTTCTGTGGGCTGCTGCTCTTTTGTAGCAGCTGGCTCTTCTTCTTGGGCGGATACTGTTGCTTCAAGTGGTGGACCTTCTGGTTCTGGTGAGGGTTCAGGAGCTGAAACTTTTAAAGGAGGGACTGCGAAAGCTGATTCAACAGAGCTTGTGATAACAATGTCATGTACTGGGGCGTTTCCTTGTGGCTCAGTTTCGGGGGATTCTTGAGGGGGATCAGATACTTGAGCTGCATTAAGTTTGCCTGATAATTCAATGTTTGATTCGGGAGGTATAGCTTCCTGCTCAGGTTCTATTTTCACGGAGACGGGTGTTTCGGTCTCAACAGGTACTTGTGGTTCTGATTCTGTCTCAACGGGAGTTTCTGCCTCAGCAGACCCAGTCTTCTCCAGCTTCAGCCCTTTCAGGGAGTCTTCACTCTTGATGGAACTTAGACTTGAGTGGTCTCGGTCACTTTTGATTGAGCTTGAACTGCTTTTGGAGCTAATGGATCGATCACTCTTTTTACTTGAGTCAGATCGGTTGCTTTTGGTACTGGATTTGCTAGAGTTACTGCCGTGACTTTTAACACTAGCTTCGCTTTTGATGCTACCTTCACTTTTGATTGTTGCATCACTTTTGGCACTGGAGTTGCTTTTGACACTGGAATTGCTTTTGATACTTAAATTGCTTTTAATGCTACTTGCACTCTTAATGCTACTTGCGCTTTTAATGCTGCTCGCACTTTTGATACTACTCGCACTTTTGTTGCTGCTTGCACTTTTGATGCTACTTTGACTCTTGACACTAGCCTCACTCTTGACGCTAGCTTCACTCTTGATACTGGTAACACTGAGTGTGCTAGCGACTGAAATATCAGACTTCTTGTCGTCTTCGTGGTCACTGTGGAACTCCTCCCCGTCGTACCCGTTCTCCTGCACTTCCTGTAAAGTTAGACAATTATTTCTGGGTGGATCTTTTTTCAAAGATTTTACGTTCGGTTAGCTTTCAGAAAAGAGTAGTTAATAAGGAAATTTAGTTATCAGTTAACTAGAGGAGTAGATGTCAGTAAGAGTTCGAATCAAATTACCCTCAGGTTGGTGACATAATGACATAATAAGTATGACGGTGACTGGGTGTGTGGGAGATTGGAGTATTGAATAGTGAACACCTGGCTAAAGCCAGAAACTCGCAAACAGCCAACATTGACTTGATTTAAGACTTATCTTTGTTAAATTGCAACGTGACAAAAAAGAATAGGACGAGGGACGCAGGAATATATTTTAAGTTAGATTTTTGCTTCGGGGCCGAACAAATTTTTGTCCCATCAGTAAAATTTCATTTGAATTTCGGCTTCATTTACAATTTAGATTTTCTTTACACTTTAATAATGGAATGTAGTTTACAGAACATCAAAAGAGCCATGTGGAATTAATTAAGAGTTAAAAAAGTTCTTATATGCAACAGTTGAAAAATTGAGTAATCAGAAGAAAACCGACTACGAAATCTGAGCAACACTTTTTTTCATAAATGATAAAATGCAAACTAAACGGTCTTAAATTCCGTTATTCTAATGTCATTTCGCTACTCAATCTGCATAGAATTTGATTTCATTTGTGTTGATCATAACCACCGTAAACAATATATCGTGCAGAAGAAAAAAAATCTAAACAACTCATCACTAAAATCGTGGCCAAGGATCGACCGGGATCGCTTTTTCAGCCGGGACCGGGACCGGGACCGGGACCGGGACTGGTTAAAAAGGCCGGGACCGGGATTTTGCCGGGACCGGGACTGTAGCCGGGACCGGGACTGTAACCGGGACCGGGACTGTAACCGGGACCGGGATTTTAACCGGGACCGGGACTGAAATTTTGTCGAC
>JH153292.1:143168-160873 GCA_000226015.1 Mnemiopsis leidyi
GCTCTCGCTATTCATTATTTGGATTACCACTCTGGTGTTATTCCAGACCTTCAATTTAGCATTTTGACAATAGAACCCAATACAGCTAAACGTAAATATTCGAAGCCTTAAGCATTATAAAGTTAAAACCACATCTTAACCTAAAAGAAGAACTACTTACTGTTCAACGTTTCTTGGGCCATAGACCTAGAGTTTAGTGTAAATAGTTTAGATTCTAGTATTGTATGAGATATTTTATAAAGGAGCAAGATGTATTATGTATGTCATTTTAAGTTAATTTAGTTATATAAGTTTTATTCTGTTGTTATTGATGCTGCTTTTTGTTTTGGTATATATGTTTATATGTTTTAGTATATGTATAAAGATTAGATTTAGAATTATTATCATTTTGATGTTATCTACAGGCATGAATACGGAGTTGATCTCAGAAAATATTTGCAGAATTCTATAATACATTCAGTCAGTTTCTCTTGTCGCAGTTACGAGGAAAATTACAAATTACAAACCATCACAACCCGAAATAGGTTCAGTAAAAATATCCGTTTAGCTAAGCAATTCTAATTGATTGTTGATTTTATGAAGGAGCACATGTTTTGCAGCTAAGTCGCGAGAGTGTGACCATTGCGCACACATCGCCATAGCAACATTTTACACGTATGTATAGGAGTGTGCTATCGGAAATTAGTCAACGGTACTTGGTAAAACGGGAGGTTGATAATATAAGTTATCAAATATTGGATCAAATATTATAAGTTATAACGTAAACAGATTAATTAACAGAGTAATTTATTCGAGTTCTATACTAAACGTTTTTTTCAGTATTATAACCCCTCCATCTATATTTTGGTAAAATGCTTATTGTTCTGATTGAATAAATTGAGGGGACTGTTCATTGATCTCATTATACCTTATAAAACTTGTTGTATATACCTTGTGTTAACTGCAATTAGATATTAAGGTTCGCCTTGTCCGTTATTTTGAGTGTTTTTGTACTTCTGTCTTTTAAACGATCTCATTATAGCGATACTGACAAAACGGCCAAATATTTGTTTTGCAACATTAATTTTATCGGATATACCCAAGCAATTGCAACAACATTTGGTTGAAGGTTAAAGCCAACTGCTGGGTGCTGGCACTGTACACACATTTCTCAGTTGTTACCATCAAAAAAGCTGTCAACTATTTTACTTGACACCCGCCTTAGTCCTCACCTTTCACGGTTCGCAATTATTTACAAATTTCACTTATTACCCTTTAAAAGCATTTTGGCCTCCAGAGTCCAGCTTTGCTTGAATAAATTATGTTACACTTAAATCGTGACTCGAATTCGGAAGATCACGTGACCATATGTTGAAATGCATTTAGGTGGTCATGTGACCACTGGCCTCGTCTATACTCTACATGCTGCAATGCTCCATAAGCTAGAGTAACATCTCCGCCGTTTTATAATTCGGTCCGCTTACTATCCTTTATAATCATCCACGACCAATAAGCCTGACGAGACTGTGACTCCAGGTGTCACTGACAGGTAATCGTTGTTTCCTCGCTAAGTCTCACTTTCGATCCGTGACGTAGACGGTCAAAAACCGGTTATAATTATGCTGTCTTAGTAATTAATGCAATGTATAGTGTACACATGGCGCTTTCGCATCACTACATCAAACTTCGGTGCAGGAGAAATATCAATGAAATGGAACAGGAGAAGAGGTGAAACATTGCAGCTTAGTTTTAGTTTTCTAAAACCTTGCTAGCACGTATTTGACCAAGAAAACCTCAGGAAAGGCTCCGGCAAGAAAGTTCGGATATTTGGTATACCTCAACGGGCACATCACCTTCCAGTTCTCCACCTGAACTTTCTGTTTCCATTTAAACTTCCCACCATTACTCCGTGCGGGTATCTGTTTGAGATGAGCTTTGTTAGTAAGTGTTCTGAATATTATTCAACCGGTCCCGCATGAACTCCCCCCGCCTCTTCACACTTGTGCTGCTGTTTGTAGTGCCGTACATAGTGTTGTATACAGATTTTACCATTCACGTCTCCTTGCTCCTTCATCAAATCGACCACTTGAGTCATGGTAGCCATATCGCTCTTGATAACGAAAAATGGGCGTTTCTTTTCGACGAACAGACGCTGTCCTACAATTACCGACTAATATCGTATGTGAGAAACGAGTTGCACGGAGATCCGGAGCATCGGTTCAGCAAGCTGATTAGAAAATCGCACGAGTTTTTACGAGATGTGAGAAAAAGGTGCGAGAAAGAAAAGTTGGTGACCCATTGGGGTTTTGAGATGAACCCAGTTCCTAAACCTAGGATGTTGATAAAACGTGAAAAGGAGAAAATAGTTTTTGCGAGCAATCCTAAAACAGGAACGACCAGTTTCAAGAGGTTTCTGTTTTACTTGGACGGAAACTTCGAACTTCTGGACAGGTATCACGACAAACCGAGGGGACATTTCGGGATTATCGAAGACATGAAGGCAGACCAGGCCAACTTCCGATTCAGTTTGGGACAATACATCAAAATAGGGATGGTCAGAAACCCCCTGACTCGCCTCGTTTCCGCATTCAGAGACAAACAGTTGAGAAAATTCGAGTTCTTTAAACCAGGAGTGAACCATAACAGAACGGACTTTGAAACTTTTACCCGGTTCATCGACACTATACTCCCATCAGACACAGGAAAAGCAAACATCCACCTTGCTCCCCAATGGGACCAAATGAAGGTTTGTCAATGGCCGTACGATCTCTTGATTCCTTACGAAAACTTATCAGAGTATTTAGAATTGTTTACAGATATGACAGGCACTGGTTCCACTCCATATCCCGGGTCCAGAGAGAATGTGGGGGCTGATTCGCATGGCAGTTCTTTTTATAGCGAACTATTTTTCACTGACCTGGATCAACACAGAATGGATGTCGTGTATGACCATTATAAGCTGGATTTTAAACTGTTGGGTTACAGCATATTTGAAGATAAAGATTTTCCAAATTTAAAGAACTTCTCTATTCCCGGATAGCAGAACAGAGCAACTTAGGGAAGCTTATTAATTATTCGTTTTATCTTTTTTGATGATATGTGATAGGTGCTGGTTTCTTGAAAGTAAAATATTTAGATAAATATCATATCTTTTAACGATGAGCATTGAGCTGGAACTTTCTAGCAATTGAACTCATGTTTTACTTAAATTTGAAGTTATGCTTGTACTTAGCGTGAACAAGGTTATGATAAGTTCAGCAATTCAGAGTTGCTTAATTTCTATAGTTTTAAATGTTTGGCACTAAAGATACTAAGGGCGAAATTAGCGAAATTCAATGAGGCAGAGTAGCACTATTGCAGGTAATATATAATGACGATATAATAAGCTATATAAGCAGTTGTGAAGATGAACACAGGTTTTGAACATAGGGCTGCTACAATTCCTTTACCTCATCAAATGTTACAAATAAATTTAGTACATTAAAATATGATTGTATATAATAACATATTTCAAAGTTGACAAAAGAAGAAACTGTAAGTATCACGAAAGAAAGAAGTAATTCATTCATTATAGTTAATTATTGTTCGAAGAAGATACAAAGTTTTAAGTTTTACAGTAAATACACTTATAAGTGAAAGAGAAGTAGTTGGAAATTCAGAAAAACAAGGACAGTACAACATAGCAAACAAGAACAGTACGATATAGCAAACAAGAACAGTACGATATAGCAAACAAGAACAGTACAATATAGCAAGCAAGAACAGTACAATATAGCAAGCAAGAACAGTTCTAATATAGCATAATAACAGTAAGAAACGTTTTAAAAAGCATACACTTACGGTAGCGTCGATACTTGGTTTCCCCTCGTCGATATCTGAGCTAGAGAAACTTGAGTTGCTGCCCTGCTTTCTCCGAGAATCCCTCTTTTTCTTGCCCTGGTGAGGATTGTATTCGCTTATTCAAGCCTCGGATGGTTACAGACATTCCGGCAACATGATCTTGATTTGAGATCCAAGTGTCAAAATTTCAACAGAATTACTGCCCAGTTTTTACTTACTTTAGTCGGCTTTTTAAGACTGTCAGTCTTTTTAACGTCGTCCTGGAACTTAGTATGAGCAGCAGTCTGCTGCTTCTTGAATTCGTCCACGTGAGCAAAGCACCTGACATTAAAGTTTTTAGTCTTAACAAACACTTCCCTTTTGTGGTTTGAATACTTAGCTACTTGGTCAACGTTGAAATTATATATATATTTTAATTATATATATATTTTTGGAAATTATACTGCCAGCATTAGAAAGTTACGCTCCTCCGTAGTCCATAAACAAGTGAAACGCCGAAGTCTGTGTGAGATGAACTAAATCTGGACCCATTATAAGGTTCATTAGGTTATTAGAATTTTCTGAGAACTTGCGCTACGCCACCGACCAACTTAATGTCGGAGTTATGATCTGTGTGACTTACTTGTAGCAAGGGAGACAGCCCTCAACTCTGACCAATGCAAAGTGCCCCGATTTTCCCCCGAGAATATGTCCCGGTTTGTGCTTGTACTCGCAGCACGTGCTCAATCTTGTGTCCTGGGAAGACTGGAAATTACCCAAAACGTGGTTTAATTCCTGTACGCTGTTCCTAATCGCCGGCAAGTTGTCGGTACACCTCAGATGTGATAAACCAGGCAGAATAAACCAGGCAGAATAAACCAGGCAGAATAAACGCGTGTGAAATGAGTGGAAGTGACACCTGTGCCTGAGAACTACATGAGAGAATAATACTTTTGTTTTGTTAAAGAAAAGGAGGATCAAATTAGATTAATCGTAAGACAATGATTCGATAACTCGCCAATGTCGAAATGGCATGTAGCTCTGTCTGAGTAATAAAATTTTTCCCTCCGCGTTTGGAAGGACAATTAATAGAAGGGCATATCGATATTAAGGACCTCATTGTCTTTGAGTAAGACGAAATCCGGCCACAAATCTTACAACATGAATATAGGTACGCAGATATTAGTATCAAGCCAAAAAATAGTATTTGACTTAGGGATTTCAGCCATGGTGATCACATCTTAAATTCGAAGATAGGATTAGTATAAAGAACGCCGATATAATACGAGCGACATTCGCAATACGCAATACCCAATAACCCATTTCCAAATTCCAACCTACCATCATGCTGCCGAGATAGATGGTAATACCGAAGGGAGCATCTCTGTGACGGCGGGAGGTGAAAGTGAAACACTCGTTAGGAGAGACCAGGCCCTGGAAAACACAAACTGTGTTCCCACCACAGTGTTGCTGCATTATCATCACTTGTACCGCGTCTCCAAACACTCCCGAGGAGAGGTCTAGAGATTTACCGAGATAGCGTAACGTCATCTTGGACATGGAATGTACCTGAGGAAATAGCGTCACGTCATCTTCATTCTTCGGTATGGAATGTACCGGAGGAGAAAGGCTGATATTATTCTTTTTGTGTGCTTATAACCTGCTTGGCTCTTTATACCAATCATAGCAAAAGGGTCTTACAATTTGGTGAATTGGGCAATTGGCGCCAATGCGCCCAATGGATCCACTCAATGGAACGAATGGATGTTCCATTGGCGCCAATGGCGATGAGGTCAGTGGTGCCAATGGTTGCGTTGGAATTATAATGGATCCAATGGTCGCCAATGGAACACAACCATTGGCGCCAATGGCGATAGTCCCAAGAGTTATTAAAGATTCGCACCTCTAAACTTGAAAGTGTATTACTCAATTTTTGACTAGTTCTTTTTAGACTTTCTGCTCCACTTACCACCACTCCCATAAAATTGATGAACACTGATTGTCTGATCACAATTAAGTCATCACTCATCACAACTAACGTTTCACTGCATGTATAATGCATTCGGGTCGCTAATCTCTTTGCCTAAGCTAAGATGGCCCATAACTAGCTTTATAACACAGTCAGCTAAACTCGATGCATGCGCCATGCGCATTAAGATACTAAGATAGCAAGAGATTTGGATGTGCGCGCGGCACGGTGTAAAATTATGTTTCACTAACTGCTGAAAAACGGCCTTTATTTATTCTTAAAAACTTTGCGCGATCCTAACAGGGAGATTATTGCCACTTTGTGCACCCAGGGAATTAGGCAATAAGTGTGGTTTATTAAGACCCGATGCCATGGTAACAACAGCAGACTGTAAATTGGTGACTACAGATGCTTAGCTGCGAGCGACTTTTATGTGAACCTTTTTCAACCTTACGTACTTATTTGTGCGATCAAGAAATTAAACATAGATCGACCATACTTAAAGTCCTAATTAAACAATTCCAAAAACGAATCATTACTAAATTGAACCTAAGTGCAACATAAAAATGTTCAAATAAAGAATAAGTTTACCTGTCTCCGCTGTAGGAAAGGACTGGTTGAGGTTGTGTTGGTGTAAGAGGAGTGGCTTGCAGTAGAACTGGCCGACTGAAAGAGATTGTTTTAATTTATAGAGAACTGTATTTCTGGGGAGAGTTCACAAATTCTAACCGATCTGAAGCTAAAAAGCACTGTTTTCTAACAATTCATTTCGTCACCATTTGTGACTCCTCCCTCCTTCCCAAAAATTTTCTTTGTTAACTTTAAAATATTGTTAGCTACTTAGTGCTTATGAGTTATGTCTAATAATACACAAAAGATCGATATTTAAATAATCTTCTCGCTATACAGGTCAAAGAGAGGCGCCCATAACACCTCATAGATTGACTGACTACCACTTCAATATGAGACTCAAATTTCAACTGAAAATATGATAACGTAACGTCTTATCTGATTACTGCATCTCAGACAAAAAGAAACAGATTTCTAGCCCATACTTTTCTTCTGTCCTACTCATCAACTTCTTATTTAATATTTACTTATCGACTTGTCTCTAAATCTAAACTCCTTAAAATCATCAAGGTTTAATCTGACGGAATTGTCGAAATTATACTCGATAAAAAATATGTCTGCTTGCCATCCAAGACACACGTGCAATAGCAGAGAGATAGAAGTAAAGGTGCGATGGTGTGCACAATAGTTGTAGTATCATAACAACTGAGAAATTTTCTTTTTCTGCTTACAAATAAACACATGACTACTTGTGAAAATTTCACAGACATCATATTTAAGTTTAGTAAAATAATCAATCCCTGCTGCTACTGTTTACCACAGATACAACTTCGTCTAGAAATTACAAAAAGGCCGATTCGAACAATTAACCACCGTCCACATTAAAAAGATCGAGTCATGGTAAAATTTTAAACAGCGACCTTCATGAAGAATTAACTTCGAACGTGATTAAATTGGAAAAAGTAAATCAAACTTCAACGGATATCGCCAAATTTCAAAATTTCACTTTTTGACTTGGCAGTAAATAAATATCCCCACACTTCCACGATGGAATTCCACGGTAGACACCTGCTGTGGAAATTTAGGTAGAATTCTACCCTGTTATTTTACAGCAGTCTTTTATTGTTGATTCCATCGTTGAAGTGTCGAGCTTCTTGAAAACCACCCCATTATCTTATTAGACATAAATCAACTATAATTGTTGTTAAAGAATACTTTTTAGTTTAACAGTTTTTACAACTACTAGTAGATAAATAATTTGACTGAGCGATGGATTACTGTGGGTATTAGTATAAAGAACTCTGACCAGGTCCCGAGTCCAGGGGGACCATCTTGATGTATGATGTTTTAGTCCTTTTCACTATAGAGAGTTTAATCATCGACTACTTATAAACTTACCTTCGGTCTTGACTTTATCTGATTTTGGTTGCGCTTGTTTCTGGTCATAGCGGACTTTGGACGGACCGGTAGATTTCTTCCGGGTACTAGCGGCTGAGATATAGTGGTTTAAAGATATACTGAGGTGGCTAGAACAATCGGTGAGAAAGGGGTAACGAATTCTCGGCTATGAGACGCTACAAAACAATGCTTTCTAGCCTCGCATTGATTAAAATTTGTTACCCCTCCCCAATAAAACCTTTCTCTAGTAGAACTTGAAATAAGCTTGGGATATCAGAAATAAATTCAACAATTTGAAAATATTTCTTTTTGTATTTCAATAAATATGATTTCCTAACTATTGCTTGCAGCATATTATTCTTGTAACATTTGAATAATGGAATAGACACGCAAAATAGACATGATTTGTAGCAGTTTTTTATTGTAGCAGATTGTAGCAGATTGTTTTTATAACATTTATATGTAGTATGATAGAATACTTTATGTTTTAGACACACAAAATAGACAGGAGACATTCCTTTATATTTTTAACATTCAGCATCAAGGGCCAACATGCAGCTCAGCATAAGAAAGCGGCTATTTCTTGAAGTTTGATTAGTATAACACGTGTCATACGTAGAGAAATCAAATGTAAGGATTAACGAAAAGGGCAGACGAATATTTAATCGAACATCCCATCTCAATTGGGTGTCAGAAAGTGATTGCTTCAAAACGATTATCAAATATCATAAATTCTGCATTGTGATCTGATCCTGGAAATGTTCGTAACCAAATAGCATTATATAGAATTTAACAATCGAGTGTCTAAGCTACCATGTGGGCTGAGTTACGCCGATGGCAAAAGCTACCCCACTGGTCACAGTTACCACACTGACCAAAGTTACCTCACCGGCCTAAGTTACCCCACTGGCCAAAGTTATCCCACCGGCCAAAGTTATCCCACCAGCCAAAGTTATCCCACCGGCCAAAGTTATCCCATTGGCAAAAAAAACTCCAAAAGTCCCAAGTACCTGGTGCATGTCTGGAGTGCTGTAAGACTGGAAAATGTTTGAGTGAGGAGGTGGATGATAACCAGCGGTGCTTAGCGTTACGTCCGACTCGAACTGCAGGCAAACCACACTTTTCGTCAGATACAAGCAGCATACAAAGTTAGGATCAAAAGGTATTTAAAACAGGTCCATAGATAATAAATATTTATAGCAAGCGTGCTTTTATTTCTCAAGAGGAAAAAATAATCTATGAGTATGACAAAGTTAGCATAATGGAGCACTTAGAGAAACAGACTTGGTCATGGGTTAGAAACATAAAAAGATAACACTTCAAGCAGCAAGTTAAGACATAGCGCCTAATTTAATGCTATAAACCGAATGAAGTCCTGGATGTTACCTTATCAGAAAACCCATCATCGGTGAAGTTATTGACGAGGACGCAGCGCGGTTTCTTGGGTTCGGCGCTGCGCGGCACGCACTTCGGTTTGCTCCGTTTTGTTGACTGTCTCTCTCCCTGTGAGGTCTTTATCACACAATTAAGTTCTAGATGTCAACATCAGGAGACTTAATCCGCAAACAGCCTTACTATTGCGCCCGAACTAGAAAATAACGGGACTCCATGTTGAGCCTCAGTAGAAATGATACTCGTACCTATACTACCTATAAAGCGAACCTTAGTTCATTAAACCAATAAGAAAAAGATTTATTATGGTGTTCAGTTCAACACTCTTTTATAACCTTAAACATTTCAAAATTAATGTTATACACACTTCTAAAGTTTAACAAAGTTTCAATTATTGGTCAACTGAACAGTCCAATATTTTTTGCAGAGAATCGGTTTTATAATTTATCGCTATATACGAATCATATATAGCTGAGATCTAGCTCTGCAGAAGGCAGCCATTATAATAATCTAACATCACTCGATTAAAACAAGCTCATTATCACAAGCTCGAAAACAAGTTTATGTTTACCAATCCAGCAATAATACTCGACATAATACGAACAATGTTTAATGTAGAAATAAAGACTGTGCTGCTAACACGTACACGTGTGTTTGTGCTTGTAAGAATTTTCATATTGAGATAATGGGCTGCAAGAGGTATGATTAAGAAAAATAGAACTCGAATTCCACTGTACAGGATTTCGGTGACTGTGCATCATAAATCGTATTATAAACTCTGAATATAGCAGGTAAGCCAGTGAATAGGTAGACGCTCAAGTTATATCGTCTTATTTGTACTTTGAACTTGACTTTAGACTTAAGAGTAGTAAGTACAAGTTGCCGTATCATAAGAGTATAACACGAGACTTCTCTCCCTCCTCAATTCTCACTGAACCTTTTTACTTAGTAGTTCAAATAAACATCACAAATCTGCACCGTTAAAGATAAGGAGGAGCCTTGTTAGTGTTTACAGCATACAGTTAGCACAATAGAAGCTTTACAACATCACGTGACGTCATAAAAAGACAACGTTACGTCACTGTAACACAAAGTGACGTGTAATGTGTAATGTCATCACAGCACTATACATGACATGTCACGTTACCTCGGAGCTACTACTTGTTACTCGACCAGGGGATCTGTGTTTCTTGGGGATAGCGTGATCTGGTACACCGCTCAACTAATGGTGTTTATTCAACGTAAATAAACCCACGTTAATTCTGATCAATCTTAGCAATAAAGAATAGTGGGATATAAGTTATATCATATTACCAATGCTAATAAACAGTGAACACACGCACTTTTAATTTGTTTGATAAGAATAGCCACCTCGGAGGTTGAAATTATTACACAGCGTACAGTAAGTAGAAAATAGCGTTCCACGAAAAGCAGCTAACCACGCGACAAGCAATGTAATTAGTTTAGTGACTGATATAGGAGTATATATATAGTATATATTATAGTATATAGTATAGTGGATACAATCACGTGACTACTTAGCGCAACTCCACAGAACTGATCTATAATATTTATACCTGTACTTCACATGCACTTCTTATCAACACTTTAGCACATGCTATAACACTATAATGCTCGTCCAACACATTTCATGTCATGAAAAACTAACTTAGGTTCAAGATTCCGATCATTTACACATGACACATTCAATCAAAGTTCAGAATCAGAAGAACAAGAAATAATAATCAACTCAGCAGAAAGACACAGACACGCCAACAGAGTGACTTACAGCCAGATAAGGAGTACTGCCGTATGGGGGCACGATAAGGGGCACCCACTTCACACTGCTGCCGGGGGGAATACCTACTCCAGCTACACATTCCTTCTCTGTGCCCTGTTATAACACGTGTTACAGCACGTGTTGCAGCACGTGTTACAGCACGCGTTACAGCACGTGTTACAGCACGTGTTGCAGCACGTGTTGCAGCACGTGTTACATAACGTGTTACATAACGTGTTACAGCATGTGTAACAACACGTGGTACAGCACGTGTTGCAGAACGTGTTGCAGCACGTGTTGCAGCACGTGTTACAGCACGTGTTACATAACGTGTTACATAACGTGTTACAGCATGTGTAACAGCACGTGTCAAAATGTACGATTAGCAAACGAATGAGTTATGGGAGTTTGATATCGAAAATTAACACACAAGTGCTAAAGGCATGAGTGTTGGCAATTTTCGATATCACACGACCCAAGAGTTTGCTAGAGGTATTAGCAACCGACTTCAATAACCAAAATACAAATCCGCTTTCAATCTTCTTAAATAAGTTATCAGCTTTTAAAAGTCGTTGCACCCATATGCCCCGTGGCAATTTTTGCACTATTCATCCAGCTCGAATCAGGTTTGATAAAAATATCCGCTAATCTTAGCTGTTCTAATTGATTGTTGATTTTATGAAAGAGCACATGTTTTGCGCTGAGCTGCGCGAGTTTGAAATCGAAAATTATAAACGGCAGTTTTATTTAGGAGGAGTTGCTGATACGCGTAACAGCACGTGTTACAGCACGTGCAATATTGCACCGACTTGCATTTGTTCATAGAACTTGGTAATACGTTGCTTTTGGTTCAAACGATGAGACATGAAAAGGGCAGTTTTTAATCGCAATTGTAACACAAAGGAGCGACAGTTGTGCAGTGCGAACAAGTACATCTTACTGCTTTAGATCAATATTGTGCAACAAAATCCGAGTAATTCTCAAGATCACATAGAAATTACCGTAATTTAAACAGGCTAACTCCAATAATAGTAATTTCCAGAATGTTACCTTGACTTTCGGAGGAGCACTTTTGGGTCGGATACCTTTCTCTGAGAAATGTTCGTCTCGCTCCCTCTGTAAAAGTATTGGAGTAATGTGCTATTCAATGCGCTGATATGACACAAATAAGATACATCATCAGTTCAAAATTTAGTTATACTATACTACGGTAATAAATAATAATTCCAAAATCGTGTTTTAGACGTATTCCAAACTTAGATCAGATCAGTAACCTACCTTTATCCGGTTAACAGTTTCTATTTTTCGTATCTCAACCAACTTGTCTCTGATAAATGCTCGTCTGTTTCTCTGCAGAAGGTTTAATATATGGACTGGAATAATAGAATGATGGATCACGGAATGCGAAGCATGGTTTTATGTAAGTAAAGTATTAATAATATGTACTGCATCAGGTATGAGGTATCTGCACTCAACAAGTATGCTGACATAACTTTACAGATAAAGCTTATTTTGCGTACTATTGACGTTTGCAGTTGACGTTAAATTAAGTGCTTAAACCAGTTAACGGAACGGTTTGAAGACAGAATAGAATTTATTGCAAGGAGCAGTACTATTAAGTTTATTCCAAATTTGGTAGAGTCTTTTCGAGCAGTCAAAGTTGCGACACCCATGGTTGTCCAAATAGTCCACTTCAAACATGGTGATACCATCGACTTGTAACAGATCTTTGTACCACTTTTAAGCTTTTGACAGTTTAATAATTAACAGTATGTCTAGACATCAGATTATTCAAATGTTATGCCCATATAAGATTTAAACAGCGTATATCTGCTCACATTTATTTATTTCGAGGGAGTGGTACATTCTGATGTCAAGCTATGCTAGGATGCGCAGGAACCAAATCTATGAACTCAATATTTTACTCTAAGAGTCTAAGCGTAAGATATCAGCAATAACAATACAAACAAGTGCACAAAGACATACACAAGCAGACCTACAGACAGACGAACAGACACACATAAAATAATGAACACAGACCAACAAGCAGGCGAACAGACAAACACACGAAAATTTTACCTCCAGTTCGAGAGTCTTGTTGATAACAGCCTGAGACATAAGCTCCTTGACATGAGCTCTGTGCTCTTTCCGGGCTGAAGTGTAGCGAAACGTCGGCTCATCTACCACCTCCCCTCGTTTTGTTATCTGGAACACAGAGGTTTTGTTATCTGGAACACAGAGGTTTTGTTATCTGGAACACAGGGGTTTTGTTATCTGGAACACAGGGGTTTTGTTATCTGGAACACAGGGGATTTGTTATCTGGAACACAGGGGTTTTTGTTATCTGGAACACGGGGGTTTTTGTTACCTGGAACACAGGGGTTCGCCTCAAATACTAAGTTTGGTACGGTAATTTTCGTTTGTTCTTGGTTAATTTCTTATTATAGTAGCTTCAAGTCGATATAAAACCGAACAAACTCGTTGACTTCAGTAATTTGTTTAACTTTATAATGTAGAGTATTGTGGGATTTATGCCACTCGCACTAAAAACCGTGTGTATTTCGAAATGATGTGGTGATGAATATATATTTTCATTGTGTTAAATTATATTTCTCAACAAGCACACGTCTGAAACATCTATTGTGTTCGAAAAGCCGGTTATGTCAAAATAGCAAGCACAGACTCCAGCTACAGAAGTTTGAAATTGTGCTTTTAAATTTAGGATAGAAAGTATTCCTCAAGATCAAGACATAAAAGCAATAAGCTGCTTAATTGTAAAAATAAATTTTAATGATCTCTTGCCAGTGGATGAACATTCTTGCCACATTGCCACATTGCTCATAGACCAATACCGGATGGGTAGGTATACAGTTGTATTTGACAAGTTTTTAAGTAAAAGAGGATCTTAAATAGTTCAGTTCAGCACTGTCTAAGAGTCGCATTTCGTTATAATGAATAAGTAAGGTAAATTTAAAGTTTTAGGATAAAGAGAATTCCCCTTACTTATTCAAATATGATATTGTGACTGTAATTTGTATTTCAAACAATAACAGCATAACATTTTATTTAGTATAGTATTAAGGACATTATGACACTATTGTTTAGTTGCGGTATTGGATGTAATTGCATCTATTTTGTAGTTCTATTATTTCATTCCTGATCTAAACTCCTATAATATGGGTTTCATCATAAAAGCAAGATAAAAACTTACCAGGCCCATCTGTCGCAGATGCTTGCGGATACGCTTGTTATTGAAATAATCAACAAGGTATTCATCAGTGAGGCTGTTGTAACTGTCCAGTGGTCTAGAGAGAAAATTATCAGATTTCGAAGAAACTGCTTTTGTGAAATTTGTGACCCTCGGCCTAGGCTGTCAAACTAGAATGTTTGCTATGTCTCATTTGCAGACTTTCATTCATCATTGACTCAAGTGAAATACAATTTTTTAATAACCTTATAACCAAACTTACCCAACAGGTTTTAGAGTCATGCTGTTACAGGTCACATATCATTTTGGTAGAAACCATTCATTTCATAATGTCTTGAGAAGAAAGATACTGATCATTAAAGTTTTAAAACATCATAAATTGAAAAAATTTGCTAACTGTAAATTGGATCAAAAATGAATTAGGTTTGAAAGGCAGTAAGACACTGAAATCTGTTGGTGGATGTCGCTGCTGGTGGATTGGCGTTAGGGTTCCGCAGCGGAAAGGGGCTAGGGTTAGGGTTAGGGTTAGGGTTAGGTTGCGCTGCAGACTATATTCTGCGGCGGACTTGTTCAGCCAATTTACTTTGGCAGAACAGTTCCGCAGCGGATGAATTTCACCAAATTGTTTTGTTACTATTACGCCGACTGATTCCACGGCGGAACTCTTCCGCCAACTGGCAGAATTTAGCTTTAAGTCTGGTTGTCGGACAAAATTTGGCGGACTGTCCACGAGTTGATGGCGGATCCAATCAGACTTGGCAGACTCAGGGGGACTTTTCAGCTGATCCGCCAGAGTCCGCCAAAAGGAACGTTCTGACCAAATCTGATTGGATCCAATCGGATCCAAGGGGGATCGGCAGCGGACAAAGTCTGCCGGATGTAAATATGATTAAACAGACCAAAACATGAAGTGTGTGCACAACAATTAAAGTGCCCAAGAATTAAAGATAAAAACTTGAGCAAACTACAATGCACAAAAAACCAAAGTAGTATAAAACTATCGAACTACTGCACTACAATTAAGGCCAAAGATCAAATGGATCAAATGAGATACCTTGCCAACAGTCTTAACCCAACCTTAACCAGAACCAACTTTGATTCTTAACCCTTGCAGCCTTGCCCTAATTCTAACTTTCTAGCTCTAACTGTAACTTAAACATTACACAACAGCCAACTTTCGTGGTGGATAAACATCACTGCAGATTAAGTCCATTAAGAAAGAGGTCGAATCGGCTACAAATTCTGCGAGATGGTAATTTTTTGGCAGAATGATTCAGTGTTGCTGGAATTTTGTATGCATTAGGATCTGCTGAAGAGTCTGTCAGACTTATAGGGGATCTGCAAGAGTTCGGGTGGCAGACTTGTGACTTCCTGGTGTATTTTTAGAAGGGCAACTTGACAATCCAATTGGATTGGCCCTGGATTTTCCTCTTTATTAATTATAGCAATGTTGAGTGGACATTAAATCACAAGACAAATAATTTTTGTCCCTCATTCAATACAACATACAATGAAGTGAAGTGTGTAAGCATTGTAAAACAATCATTATCAAATACAAGGATTATCATCATAAGCTATATCAATTCATACAAGTGGCACCTTAGTATAGTTATCAGTTGCTCAAACTAAAGAACGCGACAAAAAAAGAAAAAGACAAAAGTTTCTTCCAACTTACTGTTGTTGCTTCTTACTTGCTAATTCCATTATATTAAGAACATCATAACTCATAACAACTCAAACTATTATCTCTCGTCAACAAGTCATCCCTCATAAGTTCAAATAAATTGATTCTGTCATGCCTATTTGTCATTGGGATCGGTCGCTTAAATGTATAGCGCAAATAAAGAAACTACGATTTTTAATTTACGTAAAAGAGTAAAAGACGATGTGGTCCATGCTAAAATTCTCTAAGTTGTCTATGTCATGTCAAACGTTGCCTGACCTGCTGCCGCGGAGCAGCAGCCCCCGCGCGCGAAAATGGGCCGCAATGCATCAACGGGCGATGCGCGTCTAGAATTTCTTCACCAGGCCAGAAATGCGTGACGGCGCGTGATGGCCGCGACAGTAGGTTATCAACCTACAAGCAATGCAAGGCTAATAAAACTAAAAAGATTATATCCGTCCATCGCACATCGTTTGCACCGTGCGCGTTTTAACATTTGCATTTAACGAAATTAAACGTTCAGCTTTGACTAGCTGCGATTGTCGCGGTGATACCCGACTCACGCAGCTAAAGCTGAACGTTTTGTTCATGTTAAAACATTAAACGGATATAATCTCGTCAAAGCTGCAAAGATCGTTGGATATTATTGTCGAGGTGTTACCGACCCGCGCGCGGCTCGCAGTTTTCTGCTCTCGTCGTTAGAACGTTAGACGGATATAATCTCGTCAAATGGTGAAACGTGAGTAAACGCCTGGTTAGGTTTGTACAGCAGCGCGCACCCTCCCGTCATTTTATTCTCCGAGAATGTTGCTACACGTTGCATAGCCTTGCTGCCGGCAGGCAATATTTTCGATTGAAAATTTAATTTGAAAATTGAAAATGCAAAATGGGTCGCAACGCAAAGCAAGTGCCAAGTATTGCTCATATGTCATAGGGTTGTAGTTATCACATATCACGGGCTCTCACGCATTTCTGGCCTAGACGCGCATCGCCCGTTAACTCATAAGGTAGAATTCATCAACTTGACGAGATGATATCCGTATACCGTTCTAACGAAAAGTTTTAAATTTAGCTGCGCGAGTCGGGTATCATGATCACCGCGACAATCATCCACAAATGATAGGTCAAATAGTGATCAGCGAAACAACTGTATATATTTGTATAACCATAGTGCAATAGGATAAAACTCTGATCCCTCCTTCAAGGTCCGGTCGGGGTTTAACGGGCGATGCACGGCCAGAAATGCGTGAGAGCGCGTGATGGCCGCGACAGTAGGTTATCAACCTACAAGTCGGGGTCTATACAGAATATAAGGCACCATGCTTGTTCGTGAGAGTGTTGATCATTTCCATTGATGAACAATGTTTAGGGTCACCTGACTCATAGAAATAAAGGGCGTTGCAACGGGTACGTTGTACCGAGTTTATTCATTATTTATCAACGTTGTTAAACCTATCACCCTTTTGTTCTGCTACTTTATCTGACAATGGTGTCGTAGGAGAGACTGGAATCGGTAGTTTCTTTGTAGCCATTGACGAGATGATATCCGTCTAACGTTCTAACGTCTAAAGTTCTCGTCTAACGTTCTCGTTCAGCTTTAGCTGCGTGAGTCGGGTATCACCGACAATGTAGCAGGGGTGGCGGAACGAGTTAAAACCTGGGGGGGCCACTTTCTTGCAAAAATCATTAGTTCAGATGCCAATACAATGCTCACTCGGCGGCGCTTCGCGCCACCTCGCTCGCGAAGGTAAATTGAAGTCATAGCATAGTTTTGACCCTTCGTTAATGACTTATACCGTTTCTGCGTTTGCAAATTTAATTTTATCTACTCCTTTTAAATAAGTGATCCTTGGTACTCATCACATTTTTGATTCAATCCAAATTTTGGTAATTCTAACTGTTAGAGGCTCGCATGACACATGGATTG
>JH153292.1:160884-194885 GCA_000226015.1 Mnemiopsis leidyi
TTTTGGGGGGGCCATGGCCCCCCTGGCCCCCCCGGTTCCGCCACCCCTGCAATGTAGCCAAGGCCATTACCAAGTAGTGGTGAATTGTTACCAATTTATAACCCTTGTTGAGTGCAACAATGCAATTATGGGTGCTGGAAAAGGTGGCCTATTCTAGGGATCATGGTTATGAGATGAATATGATCACGTATGATCAATAAGATAGTTAGTCAAATTTGACAAACGATATGCTAGATGATTTTAAGTGATGATGATACGCATTGCAACAATGCCTTTTCGAACACTTCTTCAACACAGATCATCACATGTATTAAAACTGTATCTGAAACTTACGGGTGTCTACTTCACTACAACCACATTTGAAGCCTCCTAATTTTACTTTAAAATCGTTAATGTAAAGGTTGCATTAAAGATTGGACTGCATGGAACCCCTTAGCTTCCATTCCTTGTTTAACATGCCGTGCAGCAAGGACTTCCACTAAGTTTGCTAGGCTATGAACATTTCCAGATCTTTAAGTTCAGAAGTAGAATATATTCTTTTGTAATGGTAAATTAAGTTTCCTTGTGTTTCAAATTGATAACACAGTACTCTTCAATAATCACTAGCTAGTCGTTATGTAAGCAACGGGTAGAGGAACGAGACCAGTAACTCTCACCGGACTACTGAATTGATGTAAAGGCTGCACTAAAAATTGAACTGCACGGAACCCCTTAGCTTCAGAAGTAGTGTATATGTATATCTGAATTGATGTAAAGGTTGCACTAAAAATTGGACTGCACCTAACCCCTTAGCTTCCATTCCTAGTTTAATAAGAAGTACAGCAAGGATTTCCACTCAGTAAGCCAGGCTAGGCACTAATCCATATCTTAAAGTGCAGAAGTACCTGGTATATATATGACAGACTCCGCGAATTTCATATATATTTGGGCAGCTTATCTTAGGAGACATATTTTGGTCAGACCAAACTCAGACGACTGGTGAAATGATCTGACAAAATTATGGTGAATTTTCTAAAAAACCATCACATTTCAGACATCGAATTAAATCAGGGTGTTTGTTGTTTTTCTATTGTTTAAACTAAAAGAAATTCAATATTTGGGAAAATCGAAAAAGTCGTGGTATCAATTTCCTGACTTTGTCTTTATGAGACGTTTATGTAGCACTTTACTACAATTAAATACTGTAAATTCATTACTTTACTTGTGTTCATTTGTCTTATGATTCATATCAATAACTTTTCGAGGAAATGGTGTATCAATGAAGTCACAATTGATAAAAGATGTCAAAAATAATTCGACGGATTTTATTCTGAAAACTGAAATTTTGGCTGTCCGAAAATATGGGGAATTCTTTGAAAAACGGTAGCATTGCGCGCGTTTAAATATGTCTCCTAAGGTATTCCAAAAGGATGCACACTTTAAAATAAAACTGTCTGATATCTTGTTTACAGATCTATTTTGTTCTTAGATGGCATACTGATACCGTTTCTCTTTGCTTTTAGTTTTTACTAGAAGTTTTTTACTAGATTGATTGTTTTGTGAGCAAAAAAAATTACCGATTTAATTAAACTAAACTGTAAATTTCATGCTGTACACTTTATAGTAAATTAACTAATGATTAGTGAGAAAATCAATTAAATGAATTTAGTTTTGATGACATTTCTTTGCAATCATTTCTTAAAATTGTGTTTTTGGAATCAATTTATTTTTCATGGACAGATAACGATGATAAACATTGTTTATATATTTCTAAAATTTTCTACTTTGCAACATTGCAAACGAAAAAATAACACTTGTTTTACTTGAAAACTTGTTTCTTTTGCCCCATCAACCGAAATGGATAATAGTCTTAGAGTGACCATCATGCATTTAATACTATTTATATGATTTTTAATTCATATGCTAACCCCTCGTTTTAACCTTGTTTTAACCTATTTTTTAATCCTCTTGTTTAAATGATGAATTGAAACTTTTTCCACTGAAACTGATGAGTTGCCTCGGTTACAAGGTCATGAAAATGTACAATTTTTCTAGATTTCTAGATACCTTTATTTTGGTCTCAGATGACCCATTTTAACTTCTCCTTTATCAAGATAATTATATCAGTCCCAAAACACAAAGCGTGCCTCCAGCCAGAAAAGACACGTGGTTTTCAGATTCCTTGTAATTTCTAGTTGAAAATTTTCATTTTTTCGGCTATAGGTGTGATAATTTTTCGAATACGGATTCTTCGCCTGATTTTATGTCAAAATACTGGTCTAACTTTTTTCCTAGCTCAAAGTTGAAAATTTCCATTTTGGGGCCTTATAAGGGGTCACTCAAGGGGTCACGTGATCATTTTTCGCCTCCGAAACTATTAAATTCGAATTGCTAGACAAATTTTACGTCGAAATACTGGTCTAACTTTTTTCCTAGCGTAAAGTTGAAAATTTTAATTTTGGAGCCTTAAGGGCCTTATAAAGGGCCACTCAAGGGGTCACGTGATCATTTTTCGGCTCCGAAACTATCAAATTCGGATTCCTCGACAAATTTTACGTCAAAATACTGGTCTAACTTTTTTCCTAGCTCACTTAACAATCACATCTTGACATCTAGTGATCTATTCCCTTTACCCTGCGACCTCGTCCGATAACCTTAATGATATTGATTTTAAAGGTAGTAAAACTAAGTTCTAATTCTATAATTATTCTATAAATATAATATAATAATTCTATAATAAACAGTCGCAAAATGCAAAGCGTATCTCCAGCCAGAAAAGACACATGGTGTTCAGATTCCTTGTTATTTCAAGTTGAAAATTTTGATTTATCGGCTATAGGTGTGATTATTGTTCGGATTCGAAACTATAAAATTAGGATTCCTCGTCAAACTTTACGTTAAAATACTGGTCTAACTTTTCTCCTAGCTCAAAGTCGAAAATTTCCATTTCGGGCCTTATAAGGGGTCACCTAAGTGTATACCACACTTCATGTTGTCATACTAGGGAGGTGGCAATTTTTTTGAACCCGGACTAAAATTTGACGGAAAATCGATTGAGAATAGTGTCGAGGTTCAAAAATGTTTGTTAAAGTGTCTTTTCTGGCGTGGTTGCCACCACCCTGATAATTTAAGGCTGGATAATGGCCCAGCAACAATCAAGATGATTATTTATTTTGGGAATTTGCTGGTTATTTATGGAAACTCAAAATTATTCTGGAATATAAGTGTTTATTTACACAAAATCAATTCAGAAAAGCTCAAGAATGTCGTTCTCAAAGTCTGCTCGCAAAGTTTCAAATGGTATCACACCAGTTAAAGACAAACGAGAAAAAAGAACAAGTAATGAAATTGACACGACGGTCGTGAACACCTTGCACAGTGCCTGGACACCTAAAAAAGGGGGCGTTCTCAACACCCAGGTAACCCTCCTGTTTTTCCTTAACATTCTGACTTGAAATTCGACCTGTTGATCTCGTAGCCTCAGTTACATGCCGGTATTTGAGCACATACATCTCGACCAAGAGCGAGATTCGCTGTTGCTGGAATTACATTTGTGACTGTTCTTTGCATTGGCTGTACACCAATGAGAGGGTAAAACCTAGGTCAGCTGATCGGTTATATCCAGTGAAAAGACAGAAATTGACAGCCGTGGTGTAAGAATGTGTCGTCGACTTTGAGTGTAACCTGTCATCACCTCTGTTGTAAAGCGTTGTAAAGCTTTCCTGTGTGCGAGAGTCACTTTATACATGGCTTTATGATATGAGTTAAAACTTCTAATATTATAGTCCATTCTATATTTATTGAAATAAAATGGCTGCCTTGCTGTGGTCTAACAGACAATAGACATTACTGATTCTCTGCAACAAAGAGTTTCCCTTCTTCTCAGATTCTTATACTGCAGTGCATAGAACAGATAATCTGACCAGTCAAGTGTTTCTTATGGTTGTGCTGGTTACTGCTTGGAAAACTGCCAAGTTCTCTGTAAGGTATCCAGGGAAGGCTAAATCCTCTCATAGAAACAATCTGATGTTTTCTCACTACCATGATTGAGATGTAGCATATGTGTTAGTATCGACAGTAGCGCAATAGCCAATACTGAATTGACTGATTTAGAATCCTAACATCATTATCATTGAAAGCAGAGTTTTCATGACGATATTTCTATTTAAAAGAAAAACAGCTGGATTTTCTTGGAGGAATAGATTAGTTACACGTGACAAGACATTACCAAACACAACCCAAGTAGGTACAGGAAAAACTCTATTTACCGTGTCCCTCGATTTACCGGGCCTTCTTCCTTCCCCTAGGAGGCCCGGTAAATAAAGGTTTTACTGTACACACACGTGCTGATATGATGTATAACCTCTCTTCCTGGTCGCTTACACATATTAACTTCTACTCGGCCCATACTATATACATGGTACCACCACATTCCTCTCGAATAGATTACTCTTTTATGTACGTTTTAACTCTGTTTTAACCCGCTCCTTCTTTCCTATCTTAGTATCTATTGCGCTTGATACATACCTACAACACCTGAAAATAACAAGATCTGCCTGATACATACCTACAACACCTGAAAATAACAAGATCTGCCTGATACATACCTACAACACCTGAAAATAACAAGATCGGTCATGTGACCGGTGTTTCTGTACTTTGAACTAAGCCTTCATTTTCTCAAATTCCGGACTAGCAGGACAGAAAAATCTGTCCATGAGATTTGAGAAAACCCTCGTTTTATTTGGGGGATGTTGTTCAGTGGCTGCTCTTATTACTCTTATAAAGGTTTTGTATTTTGTTCGATTTATGATAGGATATTTTCATTTGTTTGATAGACATTCTGTTTATTCTGACTAGACCATTACCTCAAAGTTAAGTGTTCAATCTTACCAGTCGACGAGTTCTATCTGTATATCTTGTGTCATCATCTAATCTTACTTGTGTCATCATCTAATCTTAGTAAAACAAGTGTCGAGATTTCATCATCACGCCGAATGTCTTGTGTGGAGTGCTGAGTTTTACTCCTGATTTGACAGCCGATTACATAAAGTTTTCTACAAAGTTTCCAATTACGGTGTAATGAGATGAGTTAGTGTCAGTGTACCAATGTAAGTACCTGTCACTGTGTTACACTGCTATGTCCTGGTATTACTTCACTACTCGATGTTTGCTGAAAGGATGTCGTGTTCGTTTCTTCCTCTCCGGAAATTGATTGATTGACAAATTTGTTACTGACATAATTTAGTAATTTAGTGGTAATAATGGGTTACGGTCATTTTGAGGACATTCCAATTCAATTGGAATCCAATTGACTCATTACAGGTTCATATTTTACATAGTTGTGTCTCATCAGTCATATCATACTGTTACAAAATAGTATAATATTTCTTGACAGGGTGGAATAACTTAAAAATCTCAATGTAACAATGACTTACCCGATGACTTTTATGAGAATTTCGTCTAAAAATACGTTGATCATTTATGATGACGTATTTCAGCTGTTTCATCATTAATGACGACGTGTTTCAGCTGTTTGAGGAAAGAAAAGTGCTGATTGGACACTGGTTCGAGAACTGGACTGACGCTCAGAGGAGACAGTTTCTCGAGCACCTCGTAGAAAAGTTTAACAAGGTCAGTTTTCTGTGTAAAATTCTAAATATCGTTAGTCCAAGAAATATATATGTAGTGCATGTAATTCAACCATACTAGTCTGGTCACAAGGAAATGTTTTGAAAATATATCTGGTACATCACACTTCCAGCTTATGTAGCTGCGCATAGTGGTACCAGAATATAGCTGGTATCTGTGCCTCTCCTGAGAAAACTTAGAGTATGGTACTGTACTTCGAGCTGTGTACTCCAAAACAAGAGCTGGTAAAAATGAAAGGAAACTTTTTACGAGAGAGAATTCTCTCCACCCTTGTGGTTTCTACTTTTCTAACTTTGTACTAACTTGGTACTCCTTCATTTCAAGAATCAAGCTACAGTTATTAAACTCTCGGAGAGCGGGAGAACCGAGTATCATACAACACATAACGTCCTACAAGTTATAGCATTCCTTGCCTCTTACGTTTAGATTTTACACACAAAATATCAGCATGTCTATATTTGTGCAAAGACAAAAGGTAAAAGTGTTAACAAGAATTAGTCAGCTGCCACTAGTCAGACTGTTACGTTACAAATACCAAGCTTCAATATGTAGCTTTCATTTCAACTGTTCCGTTGTAAATATGTCAATGTATCAACGTTAAAATGTAGCTTTCATTTCAACTGTTCCGTTGTAAATATGTCAATGTATCAACGTTAAAATGTAGCTTGCATTTCAACTGTTCCGTTGTAAATGTCACTACATCAGTATTACATCAGAATAGCTGGGAAGTCCTGGGAGTCGGAGCCGGAGACACGAAATATTACAGAAATATAATTTAATATTGTTTGTGTTCTGAGTACTGATGTGCTCTGCCTCCTACTCTACGGTCATTCAGTAAAACATAAGGAAATATTTTACCGTCTACATAAAGTCTAGTAAGCACTCTCGCCGACAGCTAACGACAGTGCAGTTAAACTCAGGATGACAGATAAAAATGAGTTATGAACTAGGTTAAACATTGCAAAGACAGCTCCTGGACAAGCTCCAACCTTCTCAACTGTCGTTTTAGCTACTTAGCTATTTATCCTAGGCAGATGAGAACTTAGAACTATCTTGACAGTTCGTCATAGGCACCACACTTTTCAATTTACCATATTTTTATTTAAAATGTCAGCAAAAATATAGGGTTTCAAGAAAGTATTCAGGGGTAGGAGCTGTTATTGAAAATCTGCGAGATTGAACTTTTGTTTGGTATCATATTATTAAGTCACCATGGGCAACAATCTTAACTGGTTTCACTAACGTAATTTCACAGAGCGTTACTGAGTTACTGATATATTTAACAGTTACTAGAACATATTATTTGTTACTAATGATTAGCTTAATGAACAGATGTCACAAAATCTACAAATTGCATACTAAACTACCCATCAGAACTACCCCTTGTCACCAATTACCCAATCTCAATAAGTAATTACCCAATCAAAATGACAAAATTAACGGCCCCGTTTCAGATGAGCGTACACTTTGTACACAACATGATAAAAGACAAAGTTCCTGCCGAACCAGCTGACTTCACCAGAGCTCTGCCTCAACATATCAGTCTGAAAATACTCAGCTACTTGGACCCTCGCACCCTCGCTCAAGCCAGCCTGGTTAGTCAAACACAAGGAAATGTTTTCTTCTTGTGGCTTTTTGTTGACGAAAACCAACGTAACTTGTGGTAGATATTTCTGTTTGACACAAGCTGGACATGTAACTAGTGCTATGTGGTCTGCGTTAAAACTCCATCTCCGCAAAATCACTAGCCAGTGAGCTATATTTAAGTCCTGGTTTCAAATCGCATTGTGCTCTTTAGACAAGTAGGTGGGGAAGGTCCTGCTTGAAAAGTAGGTCAGGTCTGGTCACTAAAGTAACGGTTTTGTGTGCAGACTTTCATGTAATGTCAACTCTCCGGGGGAAAATTACGTAAACTTGCACTGTTGGTTTTGTAGCACTGCTGAAACAGTGACCAAACAGCAGCGGAGTGTCTAGAATTGAGTACAACTGCCACTGAAAATATACTGGACTACACTTATCTCGTCTTTGTGGAATATGTAGTTTAAATTAGTTGGAATGTGGTGTTTGAAAGAAACAGAAAAAGTGTGACTTCTGTAAATTAGAGGAGATACAGGAAAAGTTTTCACTTTTGTGACTTAGAGGGTGTAGACCAAGAGGGGGAAGACTATAGAGATGGGCGAGGAGGGGAATGAGAGGTAGAAGATAAAAACTGAGCCATAGACTTATAGAATAGGAGAGGTTTTGAAGGGTCACTACTATATAGTTCCTACCTCTTATAGTCTCTAAACCCCGGGACTCGAAATCCCAACTATTTTTTGCCGTATTCTTGTCTGGTCAAGTATTAAACGTGGAGCTAGTCCGTGAATATTACTGAGACAAACTAAGTGGGTGACGAGGGTTAACTACACAGTACAAATATTCTAATATTCAATGTCTGAGTTTATGAGTTATGTGAGAATGTGAGATATTCTACACTAGGTTTGTGTAAGGTGGGATATTTAAGTAGAGTGTAGTGTACCGTATAAGGTAGGAGTTCACGGTTCATTACACTACCTCTCGTTATTTACCTCGCCTAGCTCTACTTCCCCTTGTTTTACATACAACATATTGAGTAAAACATGTTTATAACATATTGACTAAAAACTCTACACAACATTTTGGTAGAAAAGAAACGGTGTAAGGTATTTCTGGTGAAGATGGGTCGTAATTTGTAGGAATTAAAGTAAAAACACTGACAGATTGAGATGTTATGCAACATGGCAAAGATTTTATCAACTGATCAGATTTAACTACATCTAAAGACAAATAAAAAATAAATAAATGTATACAATGCAGGTCTCGTGGCACTGGAAGTGGCTCTGTGAACATGACGTAGTGTGGAAACCTAAGTGTCTGAAGCGAGGTTGGGACTACGGCAAACCTGAACCACCGTACGAGCGTGCTGTGTGGAAACGGTATGTACAAATACTGTGTATTGGTACATTTCTACACACCTTTTTATTGTACATAGCCATATACTCATATCTATATATTGTACATAGCCATATACTATGCACACCTATGTATTTACATACCTACATCAACATTCCTACATTAGATTGTTTACCTACTCCACAACTGTAAACCAGTAATATCCTCCCCAGATTCTACCAGCAGAAAGTATGGGACCTGCTCCACCCTCCTCCCCCTCCTCCTCCTGCCTCCAACGCCCTAGAAGGCACTGAGGTGTGTTTCTACTTTTTATATCTCTGATGTTCAGTTAGAACTATCTATCATTACAGATATCTATGTTGGTAATGTACTAATGTGCGTGCTTGTAGGGCTAATACTTGAATTGTCTCATCATGACATCATGATTTAAATTCCTTTCTCGTGAGAAATATCAGGTCTGCCAAGTAGGGGGTCTACTTATTATCAAGTAAAAGTTGAGCAGATAAAATTAGGCTGTCATATCGCGTGCATGGCGTCGGTGAGATTTTGAAATACTTGGGTGTAAGGAACATGATGTTACATGGCAACATGTTTTTAGGAAAATATACCTTGCAATAGCCGCGAGGGTGAGTTGGAGCTCATCATAGAGGAAGTTACTGAAGTAAGTTAAACACGTGGTACACAATATGTCACGTGGTATGACTATCCAATCTAATGTCCTCTCAATATTATACTGAGTCTTTATTCCCTCAAACACAAAAAATGTGGTATTAATTTTTGTCGGAAATAGAAAAAATTGTCCCGCAAGATTGTACTTTTAACGTTATGATTATGATACAATTGATTAATTCATGTTAATGTGCAAAAAACGTAATAATAATGATTCAACGGATTGTTATTCAAGTCAAATAAAATATTTTGTGTCGTATCTCAGTATGTAATTTCTGTCAACAAACGATGCACTATTTGTATGAGGCGATGTTCTATTTCTCTGTTCTATTTAATGCCACGTAAGCACTTTAGATCTTGTAAAACAGGTTCCTTGCAGGTTCTATAACGGCATATCCACATCACATGATTCTCTGCAGATGTGATATCGGTTTGGTGAAATCTAACACCGAACTTTAAAACTGAATGTGTTGTATCTGTAGCGGGGTTGTTTTGACTCCGCTCAGTCAACAAACACTCACAAAAAAGTTAGGTTGAGGTGAACTGATGAAGGTGTGTAACGTTGCGGTGCTAGAAAACTTGTAATTATTCCCTGTAAGGACAATTGTCATCATGCCTGTACAATACTCTAGAGTTGCAGTACTAAAGAACACCCTCTGCATTATGTACACCTTGGAGCAAGAGTAATTATTTCTTTTGTAAGAAACTCGTCAAGAGCAATAGAGAAGAACCGCCCTGTCCATTGCCAGCCTCAGACCTTGCACAATGTTACTCGAAATAGGGTTTGAAATACCGCCGTGAACATGTGATATTAATAAACTAGCTAGCTAGGTAAACAAGTATAACAACACTTATTTCTCTACCAAGATGGTATTGAAGTATAACAACAATTATTTCTCCAGTAAGATGGAATGTTGAAGTATAACAACAATTATTTCTCCAGGAAGATGGAATGTTGGAGTATAACAACAATTATTTCTCCAGGAAGATGGAATGTTGAACACATCAGCTGAGTCTGGAACCAGCAGGAGATCGTCTACCGGCGGAGCAAGGAAGAAGAGTTTAAAGGGAGGTCAAGGTAAACCTAAAGCTTACAAACTGGGAGAAACACAGCCCATAAACGTGAGTCGAACTTAAATTTACAGCTGCTTTTCAGATTGTGTGTAGGCCAAGTCATAGCATAATTTCAGCTCTATCAGTTTATGGATTCAAACTTGAAATATAGTATCAGATAATGTCATCATCAGATGGGTTAGATCTTGTGCCTCGGTTCGATTTAGGAATCAGTTACGTGTTCTACCAGTAGCCAATAAATTAGAGTTAATAGCTTGGTGCTTAGGTAAGAATGGTACGTATATTCATTACACGGCCAAGGATTACAGAGGTTGTAGAGATTACTGAAATTACCACTTGGATAATGATGGCAATTAAGTAATTACAGAATACAGATGATATCAACTGACAAAGTAATCAATAACAGATAGGGTACATGAAGCACAAGGAGCAGGAGCTCCCTCCCTGGAGATCGAGCGACTCCAAACCTAAAGATATCCAACTGTTTAACAAAGAGATCCTCGGTATCCACTGCGAGAGTGTGTAAGTACCTACCTACCTACATTCTAGAGCCTACCTACTTTATTACTTAGCATCTTAACCAGTCACTCACACTGTAACAGATATAGTCAGATAGTGATAGTATAGTGATGATTAAGTTAAGATTCAAATATTTAAGTTTGGGACTGTACTGATTTGTGTTTTTGATATCTATATAAGTATATAAGGTGCTTAGGATGCTCCTTTAAAGAGATATTTTGTACTTTTACATATTTTCTACTACTACTACTGGAATAATTTGAGAATGAGTTAAGATAAGATACTAGATGAGCAGTATGCTATTCTGTTTCTGTGTCGAGTATGACCACTCTCCACACACAGACCGAGACACATATCAGACAAGTTCCAGAAAGTAGAAATACACAGAACTCCCCAAAGTCCCCGCTGTAACAGCCCTCATTCTCGCTCTTTAGATCTGGTATGTTTGTTTGTCTGTGTGTACTGTGTAACAGTCCTCATTCTCGCTCTCTAGATCTGGTATGTTTGTTTGTCTGTGTGTAACAGTTCTCATTCTCGCTCTCTAGATCTGGTATGTATGTTTGTCTATGTGTAACAGTTCTCATTCTCGCTCTCTAGTTCTTGTATGTTTGTTTGTCTGTGTGTAACAGTCCTCATTCTCGCTCTTTAGGTCTGGTATGTTTGTTTGTCTATCTGTTATTCATGTATTTAGGTTATTGGTGTATTTAGTTAACGTGTGAAGTATTTAGTAACCTTAAAGCCTTAATTAGAACCCTGCAACTTTACACCCGGGCGTGAAATGTAACATTGTAGCCTGTAGGTTTTGTCCTTATTAACAACGCCTCCCTTTACAAGCCCCCTAATTCCTAACTCAATAATTGGATTTCTAACGCTTGAGTCGAGTAATAAAGTAGTGTACATTCAAAACTAAGTTTAGGTATTACGTAAGTACCAGGCTTATCTGATCTTGCGTTGCGTCATACACTCAAATCCACCTGCATCTATCCTGCTATCATGTTATCATTCTACCTGCCTCCGCATGAGCGAGGCGATGAAATCTCGCTTGGAGCCAAAGTTCGGCAAACAAACCCGCTAAATCTGATTTGTGGCCGGTGATTATTGTGCAACTGAACTGTAGCCAAGTAACATGTAACACGTGACTCCAGTAAGTCAACCTCCTACACGGAGACGACATGCTTATACCACACGCCGAGTAGCGTGTAGCCGTGTAGATGTCCAATATATGGGGGTATAGTTATGAGAATATATTCTTATATTCTTATATTGGATTGTCGCATATTGAACATGGATATTTGGTAGTGGGGTAGTGGCGACCCTGGACAGTGCTAGACTTCATCAAGTTATTAAAGTGGAGAGTACGTCAGTTGTCGAGCTAGCTGCTTCGGAGTGAGGTCATTCTCAATTCTTATTGGTTAAGTTAGATGGTTTAGATTTGGATTGTTGATTGGTTAAGTTAGATAGTGAAGACTTGGATTGTTGATTGTTTAGAATTCGCTACGTCAGTATGATCAGCTTAAATGATTTATGATCTGTAACATCAGTAATGATAAGATCAGCAATAAGCAAAGTACACACGCATGGTGGTCAGACTGAAAAGTACTAGTAACACATGAAAACAATAAAGTAAATATTCAATCGCACCCATAATTCATATTTTATCTAATTAAGAATTTCCCTAGAATTTAAGCATGGTGGTTGAAATTTGACCGCTGAGGTTGTAAGGACCTCGTTTTGTAATTATCATTTCGACATATCGAGTGATAAGGGTGCAGAAATACCAGAAATACTTTCACTCGTGACTCACGAGTATCGGCTGCGGCTACTAAACTTTTAAAGTTCTGTATGGTAATGCTTTGTTAACAATTTGTGTGTGTGTACTGTGTAATAAGTCAATCCAACAAATGTTGAAAATTACCTTGTATAAATCCTGTGACAACTAAAAGAAATGATATAACTAAGTGGCAAAGATAAGGAAGTCACATTATTAATTTGCCTAGAAATCGCTGAGTCGTGTTTACTTCCCACTATTGACCTCTAGCTCTCTAGTATTGGTGATCCCCCTTACATTCAACAGTCCGCAAAGTTATCCTAGAGCTACACTGCAATCTCGAACTTGCTCTAGAAATGCCTCTGTTTCTCAGACTAGCTCTGCCACTGTCTCTGTTTCTCAGACTAGTTCTGCCACTGCGTCTACAAACCGGTCTATATCCAAGTCTGACACTGACTCTAGAACTACACCTGGAACTAGACTTGCTACTTCTGACTGTACTCCTGTACGGCAAGGGAGAATTATACCTGGAGTATCTCACTGTGTTCAGTATCCAGCTTCTAAAGCTTTTCTTCCGGGTGAAGTAAACTACAAAGTTGGAAGTCCCGTTCACCACCACACAGAACACATCCGCCAAGTTCCAGATGTAGTACTTGGTGAAGGTGTTGGTCCTGTAGAACGGTCCGGTGTCGGTGTTGTACATCACCAGCTCGCACAGCCATATCACCATGTTCGTCACCATGGGAACATTACACACCAGGTACATCACCGTTACTATGACGATGGTGACGGTAGCGTCTCTCTTAACCCTCAACCTCGTATGTTTGATCACCGGAACTCTCAGTGAAGTGTAGATCAGGTAGACGGAGACCAGACAACTGGCGGTTACCCGTTACGACGGGAAAGGGGAGGAGGAGTAGCAGAGAGTTGAACACTTGTAGGACGATGTAGGAGTCCGGGTAGGTGTCGTCACTGGAGTCAGTCCAACAGTACACGTCTTCCTCCGTGTAAACCTCTGTAGTCAGCCCTGCTAGACCGGGAACCACATGTACTAACAAGACCACACCCCCACACACCCCCACCACCACCAGCACTCTTCTCCTTCTCAGTCTACGTAGTGGGTAGAGCAAGCTGTAAGTCCTGGTCAGACTCAGGATCGCTATCAGACTGACGGAGAAACATTGGAGTCCGTGAAAGAGGAGACTCCAACAGGAGCACAGAGAGGGGTAGTCAAAGAGAATGGGGTGTCGCCCCGCTAGGTAGGATACCCCCACAAAGACACTGAGAGATGCCAAACATAGGTCCGTTAGAGCTGTCAGAGAGTAGAGGAGGGTGGGGAGCTCCTTAGGTCGAAGTAGGAAGTAGATTGTTGCAGCCAGGTTACCAGGACAACTCAGTAGGAAGAGGAGGAGGTAGAGGGAGCCCAGTATCTGGTCTAGTGTTGGGTCTAGAGGGTGCTGTGAGGGTGTTGTAGTGTAGAGTGTCGACATTGGGTGTCTGAAGGGAGGGATTAGTCTTCTACAAACTTAGTTTAACTAGCGGATTAATTAAGATAGTTATTAGTAAAATAACGCTGTACTGCAGAATATAATAGTTAAAACTTTATAGCTTGTAAGTTACCGAAATTGCGAACATTAGCAAGCAAAAGTTCACAGTAATTGATATGTGGGTCACTAGTGAGTAGTGAACACGATCCGAATACTTTGCTCCAGATGCAACCAGAAAATACTTAACTCAGGAAAATTTGCACAAAACTACTGGATCTTAGTACTCTAGTATCTTGAATCTTGGTTCTATATGAAAAATGGTTGTAACTCAGTGAGAGCGGTGGTACGTACTGTTGCCATTTTACCGGAGATTTAGCACGTGCATGATTTACTCGTGGACAAGCAGGTGCGATAAGTACAATTATATAATTATGTAATTACTTAAATAGAACTTTGCGTTCCGACTACAACATGAAAATAAGATCTCCCTATCTCGCTGTAACTCGATGCTCCAGGCAATTATAATTCCTGCTACAAATGAGGAGATTCAGCCTTTGAGTTGTTAAAGTTAACTGATAATTCATAAGATATCACGTAAATCAGCCAATAGGAGAATAGGAGATAGGTGGAAATTGTACCGAAAGTTCTTGAACTTGCAGTTATCTTTAATTGTGAAAGTAGTTGATAGCTTTAAAGACTGCTGATAGCTTTAAAGACTGCTGATAGCTCTCAAAACCGCTGATAGCGATAAAACCATTAAATCAGTATCTCCAATTTTCATTGCTACAGGTACCTAGAACGTTCTTTAACTACTTAGTATTTTAGTAACAGAACATCCTGCAAAGTTGGAACTGTATCTACCTAAGATCTTATCCCATATATTTCAGTCTCGACGAAGTGCCAGCAAGGAAAACATGAAGAGTCCTATGCAAAGCAAGGTAATTTTATGTCTCAATTTCTGTCATTGTAAAAGTATTTGTGTGTGATGGCACGCTGATTCATTTCTTTCTCTTAACCTAATGTAATCTGCTAATACCTATGTTCAATGTTTATGTCCAAGATTTTCGATTATACCGAATTTAGTTATTCAGACAACTTAAAATTGTCATTTTTTGCGTAAACCGTAGACAATTTACAACTCCTTTTACAACAGTCCTATCTGCTTTGTGTTTAATACTTTAAAAGCTCTCTTTCATGTAACAAATCCTTAAGTATATAATTCTGAGCAGGCTCTATTCCCCCTCTATGTCGAGAAAGCTTTATGGTCATACATTTCTCGCAGTTCGATGAATCTGAATCTTTGGCTCAACTTCAAATATAGAGCTTTGTGTGCATACTGAGACGTCCATACATGCTAAAATGCGCATCAAGCTTACAAAATATACTGCATTCTAGAATTTATATATCCGCTGAGTCTAACACTTAGCCAGAACCATTACAAACTAGATAGCACCGTCAATCTTTAGATTGTCAAAACAAATCACGACATGCATGATTAGTGCGCGTAATGTCTGCTTACCAATTACATCATGTACCTTCCTGGGAGGAGTTTTTTATCTCACTTTTTGCGAAATTTCTGAAACAAACTTTCAACAACGTTAGATTTCAAAGTTTAGAACCAAATACTTTGTACAGAACAGTAGGTGCCATAAATGATATGCTAGAATAAAAGCTCCATATCTTATGGGTAAGACTTCAATATGAAAGACCCTGTAAAATTTGTATCGTGTAGACGTACTCAAACTTTTATACTTTATATATTTTATATACTCAATACTTTTTATACTCAATAAAAAGAGTTACGTTACAAAACTTCAGAGTCTGGTGATGGAGAGAAAGAAGACCGTTTCTCCGTCAGCTCTAGTGAAGAGTAACAGCAGCGGTAACGTCCTCTCCTCCTCCACCCCCGCCAAGAGGAACAGTAATCAGACTACCAAGAAGGTGAATACCTGGGGTCACGTGACTTGGGGGTCACGTGATTTCACTTTTAAGTCGTGATTTACTGGGAATTTTTTTGCGAAATTTTACCGAAGTCGTTAGAGGTTACATGATCATCTTGCTGGTTGAATTAAGATTGCTGCTAATTTAAGATTGAATAATTGATAATTCCTATGATGTGAGATGTGGATTATTGTCACGGATAATACGAACTTGCTTGCTAAAGCTCAATTCCCATTGCCGAAACACAGAGTACAGTGTACTGTGTAGGTATACTTGAATCTGTAATGATATCGATTTTCAGGTGGTGAAAGCCAAGAGACTTTCGCAAACGGTGTGTGAATGAGTGTGTGAGAAAGCGAGTTTTCGATTGTGCATGTATTTTGCTTTTGATTTTGAGCGGATTTCTTTTTCTTTCTATTTTGGGTGAACTAGGAGTTTTTGGTAGCCCTACATTCTCAACTTTGATAACACTTAAAGCAGTCTTTATCCTTTTATGGATTTAGGGATTCGAAATACGGGCTGGCCAACTCGGCAAACCGGTCTTGAAACTATCTAGATTCTAGCATCTTACAATTTAGCATGTTCTCAATTTGGACAAGTTGGATTTAGCTTAAAATTTATCCGTATCTGCAGTCCGCTCTAAAAGATATTGGGGACTAGTTTTATACTAGGATACTTGTTGGTATTACAAAGTTGATCAACCAGTCAAGACCGATCTTGACTGGTTGATCTTGACGATTATAATTTCCGTAAAAAGCACCGCTCTATAATAGCCTTACCTATACATATATAAATATACTTTTATATAGTGTCCGTACCTATATGTATATATAGTGTCTTTAACAAAACCAATACCAATAATCATATACAGCACCACGACTCATAAGTACACTAATTACTGTACATACCGACCTACATGCTACAAGGCACTACGTAATGCTAAAAATAGCAAACTACCTGGTTTAATGTGTTTCTCCAATAAGCAAGGAAGTGTATTACACTCGCGTGTTTCTTAATGTACTTTACATGTACTTTTGTTTGTTTATACTTTAAGTAAACAAATGTTTTGCATTTGTCATTTAGGAAGGGTGCAAACGGTGCATTTTTTCAAAGAATCAGCACTAGCTTGTTGTAGCTAAAAGAAGTGCACCGTTATGAACATACATTTCCAACTTTTTCTTTCTTGTGTGATTAAGGCATTTAAGAGTATGGTTTTGGGATAATTGTTGCTAACAGATAAATGTGGCTAACAGATAACTGTTGCTAACAGATAAATGTGGCTAACAGATAATTGTTGCTAACAGATAAATGTGGCTAACAGATAACTGTTGCTAACAGATAAATGTGGCTAACAGATAACTGTTGCTAACAGATATATGTGGCTAACAGATAATTGTTGCTAACAGATAAATGTGGCTAACAGATAACTGTTGCTAACAGATAACTGTTGCTAACAGATAACTGTTGCTAACAGATAAATTTGGCTAACAGATGAATGTAGATATACTACTATTGTACGGCTAATTAGCTAAAATTATCCCTATACAGCAGGGGCCAATGCAGAGGAAGCTAAACGGTATCAGCACCAAGACCATGGCTAACGCTGCCAACAGGGCCGCCACTAAACAACAACGCTCCAAAAACCTGAAAAAGAATGGAAGTGATTCCGTTGACGATGGAGAAGATATCACGATTCCTGCTGCTTGGGTAAGTGCAGTTTTGTTTATATAGCAGTTTTTTTATAGCAGAAAGTCTGTTACATCAAAATATATTTTCTTTCTTTCCTCCTTTTGTCCACAAAAATTTGATCAGGATCTGTGAGTGAAATAATCACACAAATTGAAATCCTTCTTACCAAGAATAACTAATGAAATATAAGGTCACCTACATCTCCAGCCCAATAAGCGCCACTGTCTTTTCGACCTTTGTCTTTGTATTACTCAACTTGCACTCACTGCCAAAACAACGGCTACAAACAGTTGAGGTCTGCAGTAGAAGCTTCCAACCGGTACTCAGCGCTATACTCAAATATGAGTCAGGGCGCTCTCTCGTCAATCGTGACGAGAGGCCGGTGGTCTTCCAGCCAGTTGCTGGAAGACTCAAAAACAAAGCTGCTATTTGAGTATTTGTTCTGCAGTAGAAGCTGCTATTTGAGTATTTGTTCTGCAGTAGAAGCTGCTATTTGAGTATTTGTTCTGCAGTAGAAGCTGCTATTTAATTTGAGTATTTGGTTTGCAGTAATAGCTGCTATTTGAGTATTTGGTCTACAGTAGAAGCTGCTATTTGATTATTTGGCAATAAAACCGGCGGACTTTGTCCGCGGCGGATCCTCGGCAGATCTGATCGGATTCCGCCGCGGATTCCGCCAGAACGTTCCTTACGGCGGACTCTGGCGGATCTGCCGAAAAGTCCGCCTGAGTCTGCGAAGTCCGATCGGATCCGCCACCAACTCGCGGACAGTCAGCAAAAATTTTGTGTGCCAACCAGACTTAAAGCTAAGTTCCGCGAGTTGGCGGAATAGTTCCGCCGCAGACTTGTTCAGTTCACTTGACTAACATTGCAATAACTCGCGAAACTTAGCTTTCATTCTGGTTGGCGGATAAAATTTGGCGGGCTGTTCGCGAGTCGATGGCGGATCAGATCGGATCCGATCGGACTCGGAGGACTCAGGCGGACTTTTCGGCAGATCCGCCAGAGTCCGCCGAAACGAACGTTCTGGCGGAATCCGCGGCGGACAAAGACCACTGGTTTTATTGCCGAGTATTTGGTCTGCAATATCAGATTATGAGATTACAGTATCTCAGTATGAGATTACAGAAGTGGTGCTGTAGGCTGCATATATTACACATGTGTAAACATGTCATGTAAATGAGCTAATTTCTGTCATTAACAAGCACATATAATACGCATAGCTGTAATATGTCGCTTATCAGTGAGATGAAAAAGAGTGATAAGCGAGAGTAAAAGTTGTACGATTGTGTGTTGAGGACATATTATTTAATAAAATGCACAAATTATATCGCATGGTAGGTAATTTTAATGATGTTTGAGTAACGCAAACTAAGATAAATCTAATATAACAAAATGGTTTGGGATTTTATAATAGTTCAGTGCTCATTTAAACTATACATTGAAATAAATATCTCAAATTTCTCAAATTTTCTGGCACGAAACTCCATTGAATTGCATGTAACTTCTCTCCAAGTCTCTACGGCCCATTTACGTCAATCCCTAATCCTCCGATATGATTGGTAGTTACAGATCACGTGACAGTATAAAACAGCTCTGATTGGTTATCTCGGTCCAGGGGGCTGTAGCTGGGATGCCACCTGAATAGGCTCGCTAAGTTTCAAGAATTAGATTTTCTAGCGTGTTGCTGGCTAACGAGAGTATTTAATGATCCTGTATGTGCAGCTCAGTTTTATCTCAATGGAGTTGTGGGAAACTTCTCTGGCGACATCGCTTCTCGGTACGTAAAAACATGACACATCAAAGTTAACTAACCAGTGATCGGTTAACAACAATGACTGCAGGGACAGAAGCCAGACCTACACGCTGCAAAGAAAGTAGCGAGCACCGACACGCTGGGATCAGACGCGGCACTCGACCAGGAGTCGAACGATTCTCTTTACGGTTTGTTCTTTTTGTCAAGATTTTGTTTGTTACCATTTGGCCAGAACGACTTCTTCAATTTGTTACATATAAGATACTATTAAGCTATAGTTGTTCATAGTGACCTATGTCTTGTTAATACTTACTTGCCGACAATCAAGTGATTACAGAGTATCCATCGTTCTCTAAATAAATACTGTTCGTTCGCATTTAAACTCGCAACTTTAACAGATGTGACTACACGCGAGATTTAGTATTTACCTCCTAAAAGTTCTAAGTTTACTGTCCTTTTGATGCTGTTGGATCTGGTCAAGATTCTTTGTTTCAAAGTCTGCTTTAATGTAACGCGCGTAAACTCCGTGAAATATTGAGACCTGCAGAAATCATTCAGTGTAACGCGCGCACGGACGTATATTTTATGCCCTTGTTCTATTTTCCCGTAAAGGATCCTGAAAATTCAACATTTCCAAATTCCTTCACTGGATTACTTAATGCCTCAGCTATTTGGCAAGTTTTGTCGGTTGCGTTCGAGCACTTTCTGGCTTCAGTACATTCCAGCAATAACACGCCAAGGCGTGTTCAGTGTTGTTTAATCATGGACTGTTAACAACATTTTTGTAACGCACTCTATTTTTAGGAGACGATTCAGGAAAGCTAGCAGGCGAGGGTTGGGAGCTCCACTCCAACATTTCCGATCAATGACACGAGGACATTGCCATGACATTACGTGACAGAAGATGATGTCTAGAGTACTCTCCACCTATCCACGCAATACGCATCACCTATTCGAGTGTCACGTGGCGTTACCGATCACGCGTTACATGTTGCTGATCACGCGTTATCAGTCACGCGTGAGTTCAGAGATCAAGTCTCAGATGGGTTATGCAATGGAACCACTACTAGAGTATGCCGAACTCAAGTCAGACTTTTAAATGTGAATGATATAACCAAATTTTATATATTTATTTAGTTTTTAATTTTATAAAATTCGGAATGTTAATTACGTCAAAAAGAGAATGAGAGATCGAGAATTAAGCTGAGGACGATCACAGTAATATACAGTTGTTTTGTTTGAGTTGACAGAATTTTCAGAGTTCTTTTGAAAAGTTTTCTAAATAACCGGCAAGCTTAGCCGAGAGCTTTGTTTGGAGCAGATAAGTTAATGAAATACCGTAGTTTGATGCCGTGATTATGGTCCTGCTGATAAAGGATGTTGATTGGGTTTCGCTTCAAGTTGCTTGTTTGGTGTTCATTTTTGCTCGTTCAGCTTAAGTTGCCTTAAAATTCATTGCATTCCTGGGAATAAATTATCTCTTCTGTTACGTATCGACAATGCAATAATTGACAAGCCCACCATTTCGCCACAGCTAAAATATTATATGCGGAAGATGCAAGATGTCAAAAAAATCTTGCAGCTTATCTTTTTGAATATTCCGAACTTTACTTTTCCCGAGAAATATTATATAACATTTGGAAATTCGCATTTTGATAAGGGTTCAGGTTTTACATGTTTTGTAAATATATCTATTTTGAATTTTGATGATTTACGTGACAGCATTCATGATTGTGAGGTGTGAGGCACTTTGATTGCTCACCAGCCGTTAGAGTTGATGATTTTCCTTCCTTCCTTCACTTAAAAGAGAGAAATCGCTGTTACTAGAGGAATATATTTCAAATTGTATCAAACATTTACATTTCCATGCGTTTGTTAAATAAAGACGATTTATTTTATGATGAAAATAACGAAGTGTGAATTGTCATCAAACTTTTAAGAAAAAATAACTCCTTAAGGTGAGTTTACTCAAAAGATTCTTTTATCGTCACATTTGCAGATGGATCGCACTTGAAAAACTTTATTCAAACTTCGTTTTAAATTCAATTTTTGTTTGCTGTGCTGCATGTGATATAAAGATTAGTATACCGGATCTTTAAACAAGATATTTTTCTTGGCATGCATCGGCATTGTGCAGCAGTCCAGAAATTCAGAACAAATGATATAAACTATCTCAAATATTAATTCTAGCAGGGTTGCCAACAACGACAGATATATATTGTGAAAATTTGCAAAGAAATCTAGCAAAATTTCATAAGTGATATAGTGTAAGTGTGAAGACATAAAAATATGACAACACCACAGTCCACACCCTAAATATCCTGTATTCATACCCTTTCTTGGAGCACATGATAACAAATAAATACTAGTGAATAAATTTGAAAAAATTGCCATGGCCATAAACTTCAGAAAGCTCCTCCAAATGGAAGTGGATATACTTTACTATCCTTGAAAAGATTTACTAAAGTACGGAAATAACGACATACGAGCTCTAAGTAAGCGTCTTTTTTGGTTTATTCCCACTACAAGAAGCAGGCGAGGATAATTCCAGCTCGCTCTGGTCTGTTACTTCTCCCCCTCGCGGCAACATGAAGGTCACGGACTTGGTGGAGGGACAGTTCGTTGTGCTGGTAGTCGAGGCTGATAACTTTGCGGAGGGAGCGCAGTTTGCTGTCGCTGATACCTGCAACACGATAACCATTGGTTTTGTAGTTATCATATTGAAGTTATCATATTGTAATTAGAATCGCACCTGTTTACCTGCTAACTGCTGATCAGAGACTTATATTTGATTTTGAGCTTTCGAGTGGTTCTCATCGAAATCAAGTAATGATTTGCCAAAACAGGAGACGATCAGGGCTCCTAGTCCTACCATTCAGCAATATTGGCCTTGGTATTGTGCAAACCTTTCTGAGAAAAGCTTTGTCTGATATTAAGGTGGGTGGTGTGAGGATGCGTCTGAGGGCAGGTTGAGACCTTGGCCTTTGTTGCGAATCTATAACTGCAGGCATGAACAAATTTATCAAATTCAAATCAAAACATGTTTCGATGGTCATAGCATGAGTATCTTTAGGTCTCATCACTAAAAAGTTTTACACTTTTACGTTTTAAAGTCACCTACTTGAAGATCTCATCACTGAAAAAGTGTTACGTTTTAAAACCACCTACTTGAGGATCTCCTCGTTCTCACGTTGGATGGTTTCCCGGACGACACTCGAAGGCTCTGCAGCTTCTCCCAATACTTGTACTCCACATAATGATGCAGTCGTCTCTCGAACTGCCACCTGTCTAACTCTACTGTCATCTGGGCTAGGAGATCTTTCACCTTTCAGGGGGTTTTCTGGATTTGTAACTGAACTGTATTTAGTAGACAGTGAATTTTAGAAAAAAATGTTCAGCGTTTGAAAGCTGCAGAGTTTTGGCTGAAATTGATACTTTATATTTACCAAACACGAACAGACGGCAGGGCACTTATAGTGGCAACAGCGAATACTTACCGTTTTATGATAATGGTATTATGAAAACATTTTCTGGTGGAAACTTTATTTTTGCCGATTCTAATTCAAGACAATTAGGTTACTGTTAATCGCGGCCAGGTGAAAAGTTTGTGATTGAACGAAAATAGCAGACAACAAAAAAACCTTCAAAAATCGTGGAAAACATTGAAAACCAAGCTTTAAAAAAGTGTAAATATCTTCATGGCAGTTGTGGTGCATGTCCATTGCCTAATTGTTCTAATCCATAATTAGTTTACAGATGCACTGTAAATCCTATGTTAGGGCTTGAGCCGATCCTTCATCATATACACAATCGGTGAAGACTGAAATAATATCTGTGAACTTTGGCGGAGGCTTAGTTCCTCAACAACATAATGGCTAATATATAAATGGTTCTGGGGATTAATTCATTATGCACACAGATAACGGCCAATTTTACGATTAACGAATCCGGAATCGTTGAAGGGTAACTGGAAATAATCATAAAACTAAAGTTGTAATCGATGATTTCGTTTTTTCTTTAAGTTGAAGGGTAAATTAAAATAGCAGTAGTTGTGCCAAGAAAAAGTCGTGCTTTTAACCCTGTTTGATTTTAGTAGCATGGAAAATTGGGACGGTTCTACTACTCGGTCATCCACCAACTTCTAGCACTCTGTTTACGCATTTGTTAATTTCGCAAAATTGTTGACTACATGACTATGTTTGCTGAGAAGATCAAATCTCTAATTCCATTTTCCCACAACTTTTTGTATTGCAAGATTTTCTATAATACAGCTACACCTTTGCTTTTTGAGATGTTCAATGTCATTTCTCCGAAAGCTGAGGATGAAGATTGTCGCGGTGATACCCGACTCACGCAGCTAAAGAACGGTAGACGGATATCATCTCGTCAAGATGAAGATCACTCACACTATAAGTATCACTAACACTATAAGTATTTTATTGCTGTAAGCTTTGTGATGGCAGTTTGATAGGTGGCAAAAAAGCTAAGGTTGTACACGATTTCAAAATTTTAAAGTTCTTGCTTATAATTCGAAAGAAATTACTTACGACGGAAAGAAAAATTTTAAACGTGTTTTGAGCCAAATATCAGCCAAATGCACTCTTCGTTCGGAAGATCTAAAATTTGATAACATAGCCTGACGGTGATTAGTTGATTGTTTTTGCTTGCGTTCGTGTCGGTGTACACTATTCGGCAAGCAGCGTCGCTCCTTGAGCACTTATGCGTTGCTTAACAGATTGAGACACAGAGTGATTGGTTAAGAAAAAGATAGTCATTTTAGAGGGAATCAGTTTAAAATGGCCGATTGTGGGCTTTTTTTGGAAAGGACGTGCTCAATAAATTTTAATGTTGTGCTGTACATCGGTGGAAGCAATGACCACAAACCAATAAAGCAATGACAGTGAGACGAACGTCCATGTGATACAGGGATTGAAGCTTGCAATGCAATTAGTCTGTATTGAATATTTTAAAGAACTGCTGTGATAGCTAGAACAGAAGCGCGATTAGAGAAATTAGTTACCAGGGAATTAATTTAAAGTTGGGCTTAGTGGCTCCGAAATACTCATAAACGCATAACTATAAGTAGCAAGTAAATCACCGCAAAAACTGGTGCTAATTCTTATGGTTAGATAATGACCACAATTTTCTTAAGTATGTTCGCTTTTATTGTCACTATCAGTTTCACGAAACGTGCATTATATGGAAAATTCGCTAACTCGAATTAGTCTTATGACGCATCATATTAACGCATCAAATCTGAGCACAGATACCTACGTCCATGCAACACATGAAATTTGCTTAAATGATGCAATTTTAGCACTGACTTTAGGAAAGCTATGTCCTCTATGTATAGATCCAGAGGGTTCCACATTCTTCCAGTTTAACGGACAAGATCAAGAGTGAATGTTGACAGGGAAAACAGTTAGACACAACAAAGAGACAAAGTCAAAAGCCCCAAAGCTGTGAAAGCACAAGTACAAATTCAGAGTGCTAAAGTAGGACGGAGCTAATGATGTACAACTACAACTAAGCAACTAGGAGCTAATACTTGCGAACAGACATACATTTCAGCCATCTCTGAACCTATGTAAGTATGATGAGCCAGGACAGCACGACAACATGTCATGCACTGACGGTTTACAAAGGAGGGGGGATCAGACACAGAGCTGAATGAACAAGCTGCTAGGTTGGACTGCAGTGAATGTCTAACATGTACTTCAAGGAAAGTAAAGTGTTGGATCTCTGCCAAGGCCTTTACAAACCACAATATTATCGTACGTGAGACAGTTCGCTTTATCTCATCGAGTAAAAGTTAAATTAACTAACTAACCTTCACTGAAGTACACTCTGTACAGAAATGTCATGCGTCCTGGTGCATTACAGTTTTCCGCCATGATAGTACAAATGTAAAGTGCAGACTCATCCAAAAATTATCGACTTATTAAACTCAAAATTCAAATTTCGCATGTCAAATAATTGTGCATCAATACATATTCTTTAAGAGACATCGGCATTCGAAAGCTATAATTAAGTGGAAAATTGATACAATCCTTATTGAATATTAAAATTAAAATTTGATATTAATTGCTTAAAAACCATCATTACTATTAGGATTCATTGCAAATATCTCACCTTCATTTGAAAAAAAAGTGATCAAATAAAAGTAAAACAACACATCAAAATACCTCAGAAAACTAACATTGAACCTAAAAACAAAATCCTAACAACCCTATCAAGTGAAAACTGTCAAGAAACACTGATGCTGGTGTTGTCTATCAGTCCGTCAAACACGTCGTACTCTCCCTTCTTGAAGGGGGTTCTGAAGAGAGCCACAGGAACGAGACTGAACCAGGCTCCCTGGCCCAGAGCCGTCTTGTCAGCCTGGTCTAGAGGGATTATCAGCTCTGCTCGTCTCCACCAGCTGCAGGTGATAGAGGTTAATAGAGAATATTTTTCGTGGGGAGGTATCGCATGTTTGGTTCGGCATGTGACGGCGGTTGACCAATAAGAGGTCAGTCAGGTACGACCGCTCAATATTGAAAACCACTTCAACGTGTTCTGTTAAAACAAATTTGCGAAACCTCTTCATGACACCTCTTGAATGGCTTAGGCTTTTTAAAAGTTAGGATTTTCGACTTCAGTCTGATAACTAGATTTTTCAGTTAGATTTAAGGATTTACAGTTGGGTCTGATTAGATTGGAACTCTTAACTCACCTAAATTTACAGGAAACTTTGAGTACAGTATTCAGCTGGTTCTGATCGAAACAAATCTTTTTGTTGACCGGCGTTTCGTCACCGTGGAGTCTGATTCTGCAGATTTTCACGATTTGTCAATAAGTTGCACAAAACGGCACTAAGTTTTGTCACGCCAGACTCCTGACCTTGCTTATTGGCTCTCAGAAACCTCGCGTAGAAAAATACTTAGTTGAGAAGTCATAATACTCGGAGTGGAGCCGCGTCGGAAGTTGTTCAGTGACAGTGCAATGACTAAACAATTTGTATTAGAAGCTTAATCCGACCTTTCAATCAGATGACTAATTGTTCTCCTCAAGAATAGTTAATACTGACGTTTATTCTACAACATATATGTCAGTTTGTTCTAAAATGAACCTGTGTCGAGTTCTGCAGATAACTTCCCGGCGGCTGCTTTTCAAGGAGACCTTGACTTGCACTCGCTGTGCCGAGTTCGAGGAGAGTTTTATCGCGTTCAAGTAAGTCTGGGAGGTATGATGATAAAACTTTGGGTAACATTAACAAGTTAGCAAGTTGATAATAGATTTAAAAAGAAGTTCTGTAACATTTAGTTATTAGCAAAATCCTAGGCCAAGCAGTTGCAGAAGGCCAGATTTTAATTATAATTATATTCAAAATAATCGCTAGCTCCCATGCAAAAAGCACCCGAATATATATTTTGGAGGCTGATTTCGAAATAGATTTTGTGGAATCTTGCTCCTAACATTCTAACAACTTTTAGATTATTAGAATCGGTCAATATAAACAAATTAAATGGTATGGCCAAATTAAAGGTTTTGGTCGAATGAAAAATTGTGAAGGCATCTTGTTTTTGACAGACCTAAGTTAAACCAGTACTCAGTCCCTTTCTGAGCTAGCTAGTGTGCTTCAATTCCATTTGGTATGTGTCTGTGTTTGTTTCTTATTGCATCAATACTGTAAGCTTGGAGACTGGGTGCAATAATGCCCCAGAGGGTTTGTCACATCATGGATGCTGACTAAGCTTACCTGATCCTCTCCAACAAGTTCATTCAACCCAGTCAAGATTATCTCTTGAAAATGAATGTGAACCCTTTGGTACATGTAGGCAATATGCAAAGACGATTGGACACTGAGTTAGGATCAGTTGGTCCGCTTTCCCGGCTAACCCTTAGATTTACAAGATTTACAAGATTTAAAAATAATTAAATCTTTACTACATTCCAAAGTGTTAGATTCGAGTCAAATCGAATGAAATAAAAAATATAAAAGTAAAATGGTCACACAATGTCAAGAAAGTAGATTACCACCACATATAGCTGAGGTTGGAAAATCAAGTCATGAAATAATGATGATACAACTTATGTGTATGATATGATGATAAAACTTATGTATAGAAAACAATGATGATACAACTTATGTATAGAAAATTTGTGAATTTACACTTCAAATTAAAATTAAATTTGACATTAACCATCAGTACTTTAGAAGTAAGCGCATTTCATTTCCATAATCTTTAAAAATCATTGAAAGAAAGCTTTTTTAGTGTTTTAATTTTACTGGCTGACTTCATCTTACTTCCCCCAGAAAATAAATAATAAATGTCAGTATCTCATGATCAATCGCCTTCTGGATCTAAATAGGCATAGTCACAATACCATCAAATTCTCAATTCTTGAACTGGTATATCGGCGATATTTTCATGAATTCGGTAACGCAAGTTGATTTAGTGCTGACACTGCCCATCGCAATTTTGACGTCTTGTAAAAAGTTTCATTTCAGCGATAGCCATATTTAGTTAATGCCGGAACTCTTACTTATAGAGTGGATCATGGATGCAAACTTAACTAAGAACTAAACCAAACGCAATTTTCGGATGGACAATTACGTGAATATTAATTGGTTTGTAGGTATTTCGATGCCGCTAATTACTCAATTACTCAATTATTTGTTTCCATGAAAATATCATTCACTAATTATTACGTATTATAATCATTAAATTTAATCACCTGGATTGAAGGGATATTCAGATGATTATAAAGAACGCTTGATTATGATCAAATGGCGGAGGGTGTACGAGAATTCCATGGGAGCGGCCAATAAACAAAATGTAGAAATTTTAAATTGAAGTTTTTGAATGAAAATATTTTGAGATTTGCTCTTGAGGTTGAGTCTTTCATGAAACTGTTGTCATCATAGATATCACAGATCTGTCGACCAATCGTAATAATACATTTTGATAACATACAATAAAAACGTACATAGCTGTATTTTACAACTGTGTAAAATACGCTAATCTGCGAAAACAATAACATATGTGGTACCTCGATACGTCCACCGTAACCCCACTTGACGGACAGACAGATCCAGCCCATCTCAGTACCGCGCGTCTTTTGTTGAGGGAGTTTCATAGTTGGTGTACTTCTCATAGTCAAATTGTAGTCTTCTCCGTCGGGTGGCAGTCTCTGAAAAAGTTAAGTACTAAGGTGAGAATGATGATATAAAAAGTAGCAAAAAGTATGCATTATAACACAGTTTCTATATGATTTTAAACATTTTTTGAGTACCGTATACTGCAAAACCTTTTATAACCAGTCAGCTCTACAAGTACAACTAGCTCGCGAGGGAAGTTCTATAAAGTAAACTATTTGGGATGTATCGTTCAAATTACCTGGTCAAGTTGCCCAAAAGTGGTGGAAATTGACGAAAAATTGGATTTGGTAAAAATGAGATCAATAATAACTTATTTCTTGTCCAAGTATATCTTTGTTCATGGCCACAACATTGTACTTTGCCCAAGCCAATACTATAAACTACATTAAAGTTACATTATCCTAATATCCTATGACTATGAGAATGAGCTTTTTACCATCATGATCATTGTAATAATTGCAAGTTCAAGTACTCAAGTATAAACTGGAAAGAATCTGATTTACGCTAGCCATATTCCAAGAACTCATTTAAAATTTCCTACCTTCTGAAAGCGGACGTCCCTTATAGTCGGTTGCTTTAGTGGAGTCTGGAGGACTCTATCTTTGCTAAATTGCGGGTAGGATCGTATGTCAACCATCGATTGCGATTTTGTTTTTCTGAAGGCGGCGGCCGGTTTGGGGGGCGAGCTGAGTTCTTGAGATTGATCTCTAGACAGCCTGATAACAGTAAATCTCTTAAACTTCGGTTTTTATCTCACAAGATGCTGCGAATCAAAGAATGTAAAGGTGAATGAATATTATAGTATAGAGTATAAATAGCATAGAGTAGAAATTGTAAATGCAATATTTAATCGTGATGAACAATGTAACTTGAAAACGCTAAACGCGCAGTATTAGCTATTTAGAAATTTACCTAATCTTCCGAGCATGTCGCTCATTAATGTGCTGCTCAATTACAGAAACCTTCTTGTGCATACTTGGGTCACAAGGGTAGTTGACCTGGAAACGTATTAGGTGTTCAAATAGCTAGAATAGCTTCTCACTTAAATAATGTTCAAATAGCTAGAATAGCTACTTACTTAAATAATGTTCAAATAGCTAGAATAGCTTCTCACTTTAATAACGTTCAAATAGCTAGAATAGCTACTTACATAAATAATGTTCAAATAGCTAGAATAGCTTCTCACTTTAGTAACGTTTAAATAGCTAGAATAGCTTCTCACTTTAAGTTTAATAATGTTCAAATAGCTAGAATAGCTTCGATTACTTTAAAAATGATCAAATAGCTAGAATAGCTTCTCACTTAAATAATTGGGCTGAATATTTTCTAATTGTCCCACTATAACTTATGGTTTTCTTGTCCTACAAATCACCTGACTCTCAAGTTGGGTCCATATTCTCTCTGGTTCCACTATTTCTTGCAAAACAGCCTCGATGAAGCTACTTCTCCTGCGCTTGTCTAGAAATTTGAGGATAATCTTCAATACAACGTCTTAATGTTGCCAACTCTAGGAAATGAAATAATGACAACATGTCTTCACAAATAGGAATAACACTGTTAAACTTTTAAGAAACCACTCACATGGAATGTTTTTGGACTGAGGGAAGAAGGTCCGAAGCCGGAAGAATTGGACCTCACGCTTGATGTTCGTCTCAGAGGTGAGGCCATTGCAACAGCGCCCTGTTTCCGCTGTGGACTGGCGTCCTCTTCGATCTCCACCTTGAGAATATGGGGGTTTGATAATAAATGTTTAGCCTAAACAATTTTGCTTCAAAAGTTACCCTTTACTTTTAGAGAGCTATTGACAAGGATCGAAATATAAAGATGTTCAAAAGTTGCTGAAATTATTATATAAACATACCTTAGGTTTATTAGAGGGACTTTTTGCGTTTCCTCCATTTTTACATAATAAGGGAGGTTCGGCAACATTTTTAGAGGGCGAGGGTAAGGTAACTGACTTCGACTCTACGGATGAAAAAGAGCTGTTTCCAGAAAATGATAACTGTCGGTAGAGCTTGCTTTTTCGACTACTCGGTGCTTCTGGGAATAAGCATAGATTTGACCTGATCTTATATCCAGTCGTTTTAAGATTCATGAAAAGTTATTTGATATGTATTGAATTAAAGAGTAACGCTGCAATACAAATAAAATTGGATAGGGACTTAATTCTTAAATTCTAACCTAAAAAGTTGGCACTTGGTTTTCTCCGAGGAATATGCAAACTTCTTGTTTTTCTCTTGCAAACATCAAGCGGTTTCTCTGACTGGTTTATCATGCTGATCTTCCGTGAATCAATTTTGTCATCATTTCCTCTGTTGTTAAACAGTTTGACCCCATCCTTGATGCTTTGGTGAAACATCTTTGGTTTAACCAATGATTTTCTTCTATGCGTTTTAATTGAGTCTTTGTTGTCCTTTTTCTTGGTATCTTCACTTTTGTTAGATTTTTCCAGATTCGTGAGATCCTCCGTGTTCTTTATTAAGTTTGGTGAGCTTCTTGGACCTCTTTATCGAGCTTCCTTTGAGAATGGCGTCCCGGCGATGTGCCATAGTTTCGAAGGACGTTGGGCGAGGGACATCTGTAAAGAGTGGGTGTTACTGTTAGTGAATCTAGCTCTCTCTTTATGGTGGGGTCAATCTCTGCATTATTGCAGCGCCAGTATATAGAAGCTGCTTGCCCTTGATGAAATGTGGGTGGGACTAATAATGCCAGTTAGATTGGCTGCAACTTCTGACGTAAAACAAGACTGAATCTAAGTGGTTTTCTGCAGATATTCGGTGGGTCAGACTTACAATTAGGTCTGTACTTGACAAGTTTAATAAGTGTGCCAACTTACTGTGATAATCGACTGGAGGGATTGGGAGTGTGTAATCAGGCTTATCCAAAACGTACCACCTTGTCTTGTTGACGTCAAGCCACGTTATACTGAGTCTTTTCTGAAACGAGTCATAGTCCAGGAAACCCTGACCTCTTCATTTGATAGATGAAGTCGGATGAGTGGGCAACAAAATAAGTGGGCAACAAAATAAGTGGGCAACAAAATAAGTGTATAGAGTCTATACTATAGACCATGTAGACCCACCTCGCCCAGGGTAAGATTAGCTGTCTGAGTTTTGCAGGTAAGTCTGAGGGTGACGGGGAAAGTGAAATCCTGCTGATCGAGCAGAGCATCTCCGTTCTCCTCCACCACCGAGAAAGTGTTCCAGTTGCAGGCTCTAGAGTGGACCTTGCCGTAGTACGTCATAGCCAGACACTTGTTCGATCTGATCAGGGGTTTGTCTTTGTGAGTGTCAATTGTATGAATGAGGGTGAATTATACGAAATCGAATGAATTAAACGAATGAGCTTTATATCAACAGCTCGACTCCAGCATCATGTATAGCGAGTAGCTTTAGACTTGAAAGAGAATATCATTATTAAACTACACTCTATCAAACTTAAAGTTTTATTACACTTCCAAACAAAGTTAATTAGTAATGTTACGCTGAAGTGAGGGAGACAAAGCAGGGTGCCCCATCAGTGTAGTTGATGTTGACAGCCTCACAAACTTTCACAGTCAACCTCCCGTCTTCCAAGTAGAACCCAACCTGGGGATAAACAGAACAATTCAGATGAGCTTGTCGAGTAGTTAGATAGTTTGTGTCGTCACAAGACACAACCAGGGCTGGATGTGACACTCAGATAGAGCAGTCTTTACTTATATAGTTGAAGCCATCGCAACTGAGTATATATGCCTTGATCAATCGTATGAAGATCAAGTTTTACGGAACTGTTCAGCAATATGATAATGAGCTCAATGTGCGTCACTAAATGATTACTGGGACAGGAAGTTAACGCCTAAATCAGAGCAAAATATATCGAGTTGCATGAAGTCGGACAGTCCGGTACTTTACAGTATTCAAATAGTGAATACTAATAGTATGTAATACTATGGCTATACCCAAGTAAAGCGGTAAATACTATACTTCATGAAGATGAAAAACTTTACAGAAAGTAAAATATTACTTTAATCTTGATAGGATTGGCGGGTTTGGTTGGGAGTTCTGTAGCCGTGCAGCAACTGTCCAGGGTCTGGAAGTGGTCGTGCTTTCTGAGTGGCAGTTTCACGATCTGTTTTGTCTTGCTGAACATGTTCACCGGGAACTTTTTGTGACTGGAGGATGGTTCTGAGGGTCTGCGATGCTCTAAGACGAACGATCTGGAGCCGAAAGCGCTGCTTGGACTCAGTAAGAGACGCTGAAACAAGAATAATGGAAGAAGGAGCAAACATTTTTGAATAAATTTGGATAAATTTGTCCGACAGTTTTATACTCAGAACAGCATATCAAGCATATTAAGAACAAAGGAAATTCTTCTCATATGCAGTGTCAAAAACTTACATCTTTTTCTCTAAGGTTTGGGATAGTGCTCGGACTTTTAGGACTTTTAGGAGCGAGGGACGGACTGGTTTCCCAAGCACAGGAGTTATTCATAAGCATTGTGCTTTTCCAGCAGGCCAGGCAGATATTTTTCGGTGCACCACCCTTCAGAAATCGGTGAGTGCAGCAAAACTCACAAAAGATATTTTGACAAAGGGCGCACCTGAAAATATTGACTCTTTGAGATCCAACTTCGTGAGATCAACCCTATTGCTATTGTATTGAAAATTGCCGAAAAGTATAACTACTACTACAGCTAAATCACAAATCTGCAAACTTGCTGGGAGCATCCAGAGAGAAACGACAGAGAGGACAAGTGTCGGAGTTACTGCCTGTGCTTCTTTTTATCTGTTTCTTCATGTGGAGTATCTCGTCAGAGAGGGATCTGGGAAATTGTCGTCTAAAGTAATGATTCGTTGAAATAAGCAATGCAACTCTTTTGCAAGTGCAAGACTAAGGAGGTCCTGAAACAGGGACACTGTTACAGGGAAACTGTTACTGGGACACTGTTACAGGGACACTGTTACAGGTACACTGTTACAGTAGGGTGCGCCCTTTTTTCTAAACCTATATGGGCTCTACCCTTATCTGATAGAGCTCAACGAGCTGAAAACGAGGATGCCTTCCTTTTTGAAATTGGACAACGGGAAAGACTACCCCTGGTCGTTTAAAAGTTACGACGATCTAGGATGTACATGTTGCGCACGCGCCAACTCGGACGGTTGCATGCTGCACCTGTCATAAGCGTCAAGATTTTCTTAACCCTACCTTAGTCAGTCGATAGTCTGATACCATATGTTCCAACTAGGTTAACTAAACTAATGCCTTTCATTGCTTTATAACTCACGCGCATTCAGCGCGTCTTCATGGTAACTTCCGTATACACAATGATTATCTATTCACTGACGTAATGCAGTGCTGGCGACTTTGACAAAAGAAAGCAAAGAGGACATATTCCTGACTAAAATCGACC
>JH153292.1:216437-228299 GCA_000226015.1 Mnemiopsis leidyi
TGTGTGTGTGTGTGTGTGTGTGTGTGTGTGTGTGTGTGTGTGTGTGTGTGTGTGTGTCGTGTGTCGTNTTGGTGTGTGTGTGTCGTGTGTGTGTGTGTNTGTGTGTGTGTGTGTGTGTGTGTGTGTGTGTGTGTGTGTGTGTGTGTGTGTGTGTGTGTGTGTGTGTGTGTGTGTGTCTGTGTGTGTGTCTGTGTGTGTGTCTGTGTCTGTGTCTGTGTCTGTGTCTGTCTGTGTGTGTGTGTGTGTGTCTGTGTCTGTGTCTGTGTCTGTCTGTGTCTGTGTGTGACTGTAAGTAACAGGCTGAGTAATGAGCTTTGAAGAGTAAAGAGAGCGCACGACAATATAATTGATTTAGATAGGGATATTGAGTTAAAGATGACCACGTTATAATGTTCTACCTATAATATGTACATACCTATAATATGTACATAGTAATCACAACAGTTCCTCAGTATACACCCCATGTACAAGACAGTACATTGATGTACAAACTGATCCAGTGCGTGGTTTCTGCAAACTTGTACAGTGAGTATCATTCACAGTAACACTGATATCATGATACTGTACTAGTGTAGTGGTTTTACTATCGAGTGTACACTGTACAGTTGTAGTTACAATATGTGTAGCAGTCACTAGTCACATCGGTAAACTTTTTCAATATCATAAAAATTTTTGTGTGTTTTTACTTTTTAGGATAGAAATACTAATGGATTTTATCAGATGTTATCGGATATGATGCTAGGATATACATACCTGTTTGACAAAGTTACCTATACCTTGAAACATTGCTGTCTCATTTCTAACTCTGTCTAGAAATGTCATCTTTCGAGGAAAATTAACTTTTGTTGAGAGAGTGGGGTGGTTATGAGTTGAAATGTAGTAATATCTGCATATTTGTGCATATATGTGCATATATGTGCATATATCTGCATGATTAAGAGTTCATAGCTCTTAAAAAGCAAAAGACGACAGGGTCAGGGGTGATTTTCGGTCAAGACAAAGTCTATCTCATAATACTAGGGCCGGGAAATCTTTTTATCGTATTTCTGTCGTGTAGGTTCTGTGATCAGCAAAGGATCAACCATCAAAATAAACAGATGAGGCTCTATAATATAGTATAATAGACAGGTAGCATAGTGTACACTGCGCAGTAACAGTTGATACTTGATGTACGAGTTGGTTCATAGCTACACATATCTTAAAATCAAATTATTGCAATATCTTTAACGTCCTTCTAAGAAAGTTTTATGGTAATGCTGAATTTCGAAAACTCAGAACTGTAATAGTTTTGAGTTTTCTGAGGTCACCACAGAATTCTAATGCGCTCTCCTGACCTTCTAAAGACAGCTCAATTTCCCAGTGCAGCGCATACGTTTCAATCAAATTGTCAAACCAGGACAGCAGAATATGAAAGCCTAATCCCAATTTTGGTCCCTGAAATAATGTACCATGATAGGATCTACTTATCGCATATATCCCGAACTTTCCACCCTGTGAGAAGTGTAGTATGAATTTTCTGTTTTGGACCACGTCCCAAGAGACTCAGGAATTAACGTGGTATGCTGATATAAAACTCCATATTTGGCTGACACAGGTATGTAACTAGACTAGATGTAGACTACTATACTGGAACTAGACTGGAACCCAGGTTCACATATCTTCACAATTTTATTCTATTCTAACAATGCGTCTTGTTCAAAGCCAGCTGCGCTAGATTCCTTGAGTCCATGGATCAGTCACAGACACATTGTACCTGTCTGGAGCAGTAAAGTGGGGCTAATTGGGGCTAATTGGGGCTGGATCTCCAGGTTTACTTCCTGGTAAGTACAAACATAGCATGGGTCTGAGTGTGTAGGGCGCGGCGTCCTACAGATACCATTAACACTTTTATAGTTTAGTCACTGCATCTCAGTGCGCTGGGAATTCGTATCGTGTAGTTGTGTATCGTGTAGTTGTGTATCGTGTAATTGTATCGTGTACTTGTGTATCGTGTACTTGTATCGTGTATCGTGTACTTGTGTATTGAGTACTTGTGTAATGTTGCTACAACGTAACTACTAGATAACATTTACATAGGATTGTTGGTAGGCGGGGTCACGTTTTTTAGCAGTATTTAAAGGAGCATTTTTTGGAGGAAGACACATCTTAATTTTGTTCAGTTTTATGCATGCACATTATTTTATCTTTTAATATATTTTTGTAACCTTTTAACGTTTTTATATTCATAGGCTCTCTACCTCTTTTATATTTAAGACTCACGTTTTGTTTTTTCTATTTACTCTATATCTATATAACAGGTTCTCTAAAGATGATGTATAAATTGAAGATTTCAAGAACCCAGTCATGTTAACTGTTTTATTTCGTCTCTCCAACCAAACCAAAAGTTGAACGTAACTACTATCTAGAGATCAGTATATCTACCAATACGATCTGCTAAAACTCAAGTCCCTCAGGTCGCTAAAGCGTGCTGACCGCTGTAACAGCAAATTTCTAATCAAATCTTACTTTTCCCAATTCTTGATAATCTACAATCACTGACAGATGAGATTGACTCACAACAATGTAAAAGCCGACCTTCTTGCGATATCACATGCTCACCTCTAATAACACGTGTTAGCTGTTTGACAGTGAAGAAACAAGTAAGGTGTAATGTTGTAAAGGTGTAAAGTTGTAAAGTTGTAATATTGTAAAGAGCGGCTCACAGTGGTATTGAACACGTGTAACATTTAACAACAATAGAACAATGAGACAATGCTCTACATTGTATTGAAACAATGAGTGTACCTGTCTAGAATAATGCAGACAGTGTCGACAACAATATAATAACATGTGTGTGATACATACGTGAAATTACATAGATATTCGGCCATATCACATCTTTTAATATTTGAGTTTTTACTTTCTAGTTATATCAACAAGATTACAACAAAGAAAGCGAAGTTGTGTCAGACAGAGGATGGAATGAAACGGATTTTAAGTGCCAACTTCTAACCAGTGATGGTAGCACTACTTCATAAACATCAGTTAAATTATCACGATAAAAGATATGAACAAGATGCCAAAAACAGCTTCAAATTTTTTGAAAATTTTAAGTATTTAATATTTCAACTGCTCACCCTTGTTTATTAGAGTATAGAGTTGAGCGCACTTTAACTCCTTGGCATGGTCACACGTGATTACAGAATAGTAACCTGAGAAGATGGTTGTAACTTTGGAGTGACGTGTAGAGAAGTATGGAAGTAGAAGTCTGTAAATTAAACTGGTATTTAATATAGCTATATTGGCAAAAACACTACATGTTCATATAAGGCAAGGAAAATCGTTTACCCAAAACATTCAATGTATAGTATGTATAGTATAGTACACTCACTGGTCCCGAGTTTGTAGATCATACACTCAAATCCGATGAGATCGCTGGCAGCAGTCCAACTGTTGGGTAGTCCGCGCTGCACGGACGTGTAGATAACATTGGTGTAGTTATCCTCCCATTTGCGCCGTGTAACTTTGCGCGTCTGATCGCAGAACTGTTCGTGTACTAACACCGACATCTTATCCTGCAAGTGTTATGTTAGTGTTAAATGTTTATCCTGCAACAAAGTGTTATCATGTTAGTGTTTATCTGTGGGTACAGTTTGTACAATTTAGACAATCGACTAAACGTGCTCAAACTTAGTCGGTTGTTTAGATTGACAGATTGTACTGAATAGCTTTATTTTCTCACAGAGAAATAGAGCATCAACTAAATGACGATTTGACTGATCGCTATTTCGCTAATAATATCCTTATCTCGATTTTTGTATCTATAGATTTATGTTCAGTGAACTTTACTTTTTAAAACCTAAAATAAATGCTGAAACCTCGCATCAAGAGATCGTAAACAATCATGTTTAAAAGTAAAACAGGAACAAACCAACATAAGTTACAACGCTACTTACTCCGCAAGATATCCTATTCTCGTAGAAGACAGATGAAGAGGCCTGGTAGTAGAGTGCTCGGAGCAGCTCACGTGACAGACTACTCTCCACCCACTGAGACTTACAGTTGTCCGTTTTACAGGCTACTCGGTTCTCACCTGCCCCTTGAATCATCATCGAGATCTGGGCGGAGGTCACATGTAAGTTTCATGTTTTACAGGGATCACTTGTTAGTTTTGCAGGGGTTGAGGTGATAAAGTTACCTAGTACTATTACATTGAATTGATTATTAAATTTTATTTTTCACACATGTTAGCATGATCATGTAGCACCCCTACGCTGTACTAAAGAATATTAGAATATTACTTAAAAGTAAAAACGTAGAAACCGATGTATGAATAATGTCTAAATAATGATATAATTGTAATGATCGCTGCAAGCTAGAGCTGTGTAGAAGTAGGTGTTGTAGATGGTAGTTTAGTGGGTGGATGGTTAATAAGTTTATAGTTCTATTTAAAGTAGTGCTTTAGTTAGTTTAACTGTCCTTTACGAAGGGTGTCCAGACCAATCCTATTCTGTGTAAGCGATTTAGTGGAATGAATTAGAATTAATTGTATAGGTCAGTTAACGGTAAATTGTTGAGAATCCAGACTCGAATCTACATTACTTAGAAAGTATTTAACGAATTTTCTTGGCCATCTAAAGATTCTAGGTTAACAAGTTCTGAACTCATATCAAAACTCCAAATCCCGATTTGCACGTAATTCCAAGGGACAGACTTACAGCATCCAAGAAAGCACTGCACTTGCTGGTACAATACTTGTGCAGGAAATGTCCCATGTTGATGCAAACTTGGCACTTCTGAACGGCGGATGTCAGGTCGGATATCTTCTCAGTGTCGTGTAGAGAAGGGAGGGACTTGAAGTGTGCAGATAGTATCTTGTGATGATACGACCTGGAGTTGGAACATCTTATCTTTTGCTGTGTCGAAACATTGTATACATAAGTACACAAATGTATACGTAAGCAGGCTAATGTATAATGTATAATTTCATTCAATTTATGTACAGTAAAACCTCGATTTACTGTGCCTCTATTTACCGTGTCCCTCGATTTACCGGGCCTTCTTCCTTTCCCCCGCGAAGCCCGGTAAATAGAGGTTTTACTTTATTTGAGAGAATATTATCGGATATTGAGAGAAATATCCGATAATTGTTTGACAAATCTAACTTGATGAGCATTAGAATCATCTAAAAGTAATTTATCAAGAATTCCTTCCAAGATACATGAACATTCCAGTTCCCAAAGTCTCTCCTCATACCTCCAGGTACTTGAATACAAACCTGGCTATACAGAGAGCTGCCACCACAAACCTGGCTATATAGAGAGCTGCCACCACAAACCTGGCTATATAGAGAGCTGCCACCACAAACCTGGCTATATAGAGAGCTGCCACCACAAACCTGGCTATATAGAGAGCTGCCACCTCCACGTTGCACTGAACCACCTCCTCCAGCGTGATAGCCAGACCCTCCTCCCTGCCCAGTAACACCGGGTGATACACTATGTCGTTAAACTTGATCACGTGATCCACTGTGGAGTAAATCCGGGAACGGTAGTTCGCAAACAGGTAGCAGAACTTTATCTCGTTGAGGATTATCTGTAACGTAAACTAATTACAAAACGACTGTAAATTTAATAAATGGCTACAGTCCTTTGGAATAATTATTCAAAAATTATTGATCCTAGAAGAAACACTCTTTCCCCGTGTTTGCAAAGCTGACAAGATATGGAAAATACATGAAGAGAGTAACTTTGCAGAGGAGCTGCTTACCTTGCGGGTGTTGTAGACACACTGTATGATATCGAAAGTGATCTGCTGATAAAGAGTCTGATGTTTCCGGTACATTCCACTGAGGTTGATACTCCGATCTAGAGACTTCAGTAGGTTGTGTACGGAGCAGGAATCCAGGTCGTTCAGCAAACTTACTATCTAAAAGACAATGTTTGTTCTAAGAATCCCTGAGTCAGTCATGTTGAATGGGAAAAATAGTTGCACTTTTTGTTCCCGCTTTAATTAAGCATGTCAACAGACACAAATTTTACACAATTCCTGACAGCGTTAACTCATCAGCATCAAAAAGTTTTTACAAAATCAATGTCTTCACTTTTCACAATGTAGATTACCTACATCATCTTGCTCTCCCCTTTTTTAGTTTTTACAAAGAATGCACAGCTTACTTGTTCACAGAGAATATTCAGCTTAGTTGTTCACAGAGAATGTTAAGCTTACTTGTTTACAGAGAATGTTAAGCTTTGGCAATTTGGACGTTTCCCCGTTGAGTGTATGAGACTGATAGAAGCTGACATCGCTGTAAACTTCTTGCTGTAGATTTAGGAACTGCTGAAGTTTGAAGAGAAACTGCGTTGTGTAGTATCTGGAGGTATTAATTGTGAAAAGAACATTTTAAGTGATTTAATTTAATCTTATGTAGCCATGTCAGATTATACTACACATCGTAGTTATATCAAATCATAAATGCGAACGGGTGATAACCTAATATCTATCTATTGTTTGGATAAATCAAAAGACCTTTTTACGAATCATGAAAAAATTGATGTGGTTGAATTAGTATCATGCAAAATGGAAATTTTAAGAGATATCTATAGCGACTATAGGTCCTCTAGATATCTAGCGAAATTAGAAATTTTTGCCGTAAAATGAGCACAAAATTGAAAATTCCGAATTATCGAAAAATTTACCACGACAAACAAATGGCCCAGATATAGACGGGCTAGTTGTGGGGATGATATTTGAAATCTTTAAAATTACTATTATGTATAAGGTTCAATTACGAAGTCAAAGTAACAAGCAATGTCACCTGCTTTATTATCCTGTGCCAATCTCACTCAAGAATAAAAAATACTTTGAGGTTTTAAAATTCGTTATCAGCTGTAAAATGTAAATCGAAGGATGAAGCTAATTATAGATCATAGCCGAGAAGTAGAAACCGGTTGCAGTTGATTAAAACTGTCTAAACCGACAATCTTTATGTCGGTGCAAGAAGAAAGCACCTGTGTTGGTACAGGTGCAACCATCTATCAATCTTCAGTCCTACTAAATTCATGAGCTAGAGTATCAAAAATTTTATTCAACCGACAAATTCAGCTGCCTCCTCAAATTCAAGAGAATATAATAGGTATAAACCTAATACCGGCGACACTGGTTGAGAAAGTCATTTCAATTACAAAAGTACTTATAAAGTACTGCTGCCGCGGTTGGAACTTATCACACGGGCACTCAGACGGCTTCGTTAATCAATTTCTTTTAACAATGCTAGTTTTTGTTGGCTTGCTGGTCACTGTGCAGTCACATTCAACCTTCCAATCGGACCAAGACGACCAAGGGGACATTTTATTTCTGATAAATTTCGCAAAAGCCTATCTTTGCAAAGGCGACAATAATTGGTGGAAGAAGATATCTGATCCACAACTTCGTTTGCCAATGCAATTCGCAGTGCTCACGGTATGTAGACCGGACTTTGATATACAGGAAGCTGTAAGGGAACTTGATAAGAATGCGCATGCTGCTATGAACCATATCACAAGACGGAAAAGGATTATGGTTAAAGAATGTCTGTGGAGTGCTACCAAACAATGGTTGGTGATTCCTTTCTTTTGTCCACTCCAGCACCCAGGTATTATGGAAACTTACTACTCGGGGAATCGGAATTTACTGCAGGGGGCGGGGGAAAAAGCTCGAAGTAGAATTCTATTGCACAATTATGGAAACGGTACTACAAAACTTCGAGAAAATAAGGAAGATAGCAACGCGATTGATTGAATGTAAGAAGAAGGATTTCAGACGCGATTTACAGATTAAAAAGAGGCAGTATAGTCCATACACACTCATCAGTACGATCAAAGACGAGCTATGTGTAAATTCGTCAGTTGAAGAAACTGAATTTTATTCCAACGCAGCTTTGGTAGCAAAGGGAGAGAGCCCCTTTATCTACAGTGCCTTTTGCTGTATGATTCCTATTCTAGAGTTATGATTTCCCACTGAGTCTAGAGTTACGATTTCCCACAAACTTTTTGCTAAGTGCCTAATGTTATGACAATTCAAAAGTACTATATTATCAATTTTGGTTCCCGTCGTCCTGCCCCACAACATCGTGCCCCACAACATTTTTTCCCGCATATTTGGCCCCAGCGACCCTAACCCAAACCCTAACCCAAACCCTGACCCTAACCCTTACGAAGTTGTCTTTTGAGAAGCAGTGCGTCACTGGGGCTAAATTTCTGGGTTAAAGTGCTCTGGGGCACGATGTTCTGGGGCTGGACGTCGGACACCAACAATTTTGACTGAATACTTTATTGTCGAATAACTGTAGCTTACCAGAAGAGATGAACAATTGTTAGTGCTAAGGAGATCGGAAAAGTATCAGAATTAATCCCAAATTAAATGAATCAACTCAAATTTCAAATCAAACTCACTTTTGGGTAAACAGTTTCCGTAGCAGAGTAAGCTGAGCTCGTTGTTGAATCAGATTGGTGACATAGTCGTACCAAATAAGAGAAGCTGTGCCCTGTTCTTTATAGTGTCTGTTTATTGCTGTTTCTTGTAGATAACAGTGACGGTACAGAGGATTTGCCACCAGAAACCTAGGTGCAAAATAAAGCTTCAAATATTTTTTAAAACGCAGTTTTCTAAGAGAGATTGGGTCTACATGAAAAAACCAACAAGAGGATAACATCAAAAGGTGTTTTGCCTGTCTATAGAGTAAGAGAAAGAATGAGAGGGATATGGGAGAGGAAAATAAAGGGAGATATAGGAAGGAAGGATGAAGGGGAAAAGTATCAGGTAACTGAAGAGACAGAAGGGGAGAAGAGCCTTATTTAAAGGTCGAATGTGACTTAAAGGGCATGTATGGTCTCAGTTGTTTATTAACAAATACATTTAAATGGGACCAGAATGAAAGTTTAAATCGATATTTTCATTTCAGTTGTCAGTTGAAAAAAATGCAGGCCTAACCACACTAAAGGGATGGCCCGATCACCCCATCCCATAATAAGATGATAATGAATAAAGCAATTGGGACTTATGTGCGATATTCAATAAGCCTCCCATGTATCGATAAACTGAGATCAGAGAATCTTGATGTTGCAACATAATACTGGTTAGACGTTGTCTATAAATAGCAATTTTCTCATTGTAGCTGGGGCATTGGCAGAATATTGGGTTTCTTGATAAATAAATCTGAATAAATGTCGATTTAGCCAATTGACTGCATCTATGATTTTTTATTTTCCAAGGTTATCAAAAAATTGTTCAAAGTAACATAGAATCCTCGTCAGCAAAAAATTACAACGTCATAGTAACGATAATGGCTGTTATAAATATCCTTTTAGTTTTGTCGAGGATTAATAGAATAATAGACTTGTTACTCAAGTTTCTTTACTCACAATCAATTCTTTAATTTAAGGAAGGGGCCTTGATACTGATTTCAGTGCAAATGTAATATCATAACCATAAAAGTGATAATTTGTACCTTGAGAGAGAGGAGTAAACACGCAGTCCCTTTTTGGTTTCATCTTCGTAAAATGTGGGACTACTTGGTGATATCTTTACATGTTTCTTAAGTGCCCTGAAGAATCAGTTATAAATTTGTTGTCATTAAGTTTTGTCACTAACTGTTACTCAATACTCAAGGTTAATTATATGCAGGAGCACTGGGCCAATATATATGTTTTACAGCTGGAAGGATCTCTCTCTCTCCAAAACAAAAGTTGTCAAAAATTTGAATAAACTGTGCTTTTAATTGAAAACTTAGCATTAATTATAGTAATACAAATACATGGATCTTTTTGCATTTAATTATGTCCCTCAGAAATGAGGTGTGTTAAAGACGTTGTTGACTGGATTAAAAAAATCCCTAAAAATCATGTGCGATAAAATTATGAAAAGAGTAAACAATCGAAATCAATATTTCTTAATATGTTAATGAAGCAATTGATAAACTAAAGCTGATGTAATGAAACAGACCATTGCATAAAGTAGGGGCATCTCCAATATATCAAAATCATAGTAGTTCATGATTTAATTACATCTTACCTCTCAGCAATACAACTTTTCAATGGACTTCCACTGCTGGAAGTGATGGTTTTTCTTGAGTCATCTTTAGAAACTTTTGACTCTAGCGACATCAGATTTTATCTGGCCATGCATAGTCCTGACATAACAGGTAGAGTGTTAACCTAACCTAAATGAGCAGAGTTTTCAGTGAGCTGAGAACAAGATAATATACTTTTGAAATGATAAATAGTAAAATATAATTTTTTATTAAAATACTTATTTATTTTCTTGGCATTTTATACAATCAAAATATAGAATATGAATCCTGATAATTTGTCTGGGTTGCTACTGTAAAAAACATTAAGACATTTACATTTGTCTGATTGTGCACCCGCATATAAAAAGTGTGCCACAGGCAAAAGACATATCTTTCAATAATTTGAATTGCACAATTATCACTAATCAGCAAATGCAGTCTACATTTAACACAGAATAGGGGATAAACCATACAGAAAGTAAACACATTGCTTAAAATAATTTGAGGAAGCAAGTACTGAGAAGAATGTACTTTGTCGTCTACTCAACTGTGTGGAGTAACACATCAGCTTAACTGATGTCTAATTATCAGGAGCACAGCTAATCTTGCTAAATTTAGGGTTACTTGGCTATAGGTTACAGTAAAACTGATAATAAATTAGACATTAGTTAATCTGACGTGTTACTCCACACAGTCGAGTGGACGACAAAGTACATTCTCCTCAGTACTTGCCTCCTTAAACTGATCAGAGGATGTCCGGGTAAGTTTAGTTACCAAAAATATAAGGTAATCTATATTTAAACTTTAACCCCCCCATACCTGTTGTTAAAACCTTTGGAAATCTTGGAATGCTAATAGTAATATAAGAACTTAATTCAAAAAAACATTCCTATTGAATATAGGAAATAAGCCAAAGAAGTTGTGAATAAAACTTACAAGCACAATTCCCTCTGAATTGTCAAAAACTCGTTAAGCTTGCATGAGGGGTCATTCACATTTGACCTCATCAAATTTTCTGCATTTTTTACTCCTTCCCCCCCCCCCCCATCTGACATTATTCGTCATCAAGACAAACCCCCACCCCTAAGTTTCAGAGGTCAATTATCATAATGATGTCATCACAGTTGGGGCCCCGTCTCCATTTCATGTCAGAATACTTTGATTTTTGATCAAAAATTCATCAAAAACACAGTACATATTTCCATCTCAACCATCAGACATCTCCTTCACATTCTCTAGATAGATCCTCACTCTTTTCCTTCGAATTGATTCTCTTCTATGAAATCACATGTCAAAAAAAGCTTTGGAGAATTAGCGGCAAAATCAGTGGCTCAAAGTTGCAGATCTATCCAATATAAATATAAATAATAAATAATAAATAATTGATAATGATGCCAGCATCATCACACCTAAACTCTCAAAATATCGTAAAAACTCTAAGTTAAATAATCATTACATTAAATCTTTAAAAATAGCAAACATCCAAGTTAATAGAAACTAATAAATGTTTATGAACTTCGTTTTAGCAACGAAAGGGTTTTCTTTAAGATAACAGTTATGCTTTATCTTGTTTTCCAAGTAATTTCCACTTTCAATACGATTCAAAACTTCCTCTGAAATACCCCAATAATACCCACTACTAGAAGCCCCAATGGCTATAGATTTACTCTTAAAAGTCTCTAAATTACTTTTAAAAACATTTAAAGATGATGCAGTCTTTACCTCAATAGGTAGCTTATTCCAAGATGAAATAACTCTTTCACTGATAAAGTTTCTTTTAATATGGTTAACCTTGGAAGATTTACTACTTCCTGGTTTACAAACTAAATTTAGTC
>JH153292.1:234462-281200 GCA_000226015.1 Mnemiopsis leidyi
TGAACTTGCTACGTGAATGGAAAGAATAGACAATGTACCTGAAAGGGAAGAAGAAGTACTACTGTCCACAGTGTGTAGCTATGAGCAAGCAGTTGTTGATGCCAAACAGAAGGAACTCAAAAAGTTTAGAGATAATGATGTTTATGACGAAGTTGACAATACCAACCAGTCAACTGTGGGAGTTAGATGGGTTGTTACAAAGAAACCTGATGGGAGTGTGAAAGCGCGTTTAGTTGCATTGGGGTATCAAGAGAAGTCCAGTGACATAAGAATGGACTCGCCTACGTGTAACAGGGATTCAATTCGGTTGTTGCTGACCATTGTTGCTCATCAAGGATGGAAGCTACAGCACATAGATGTGCAGACTGCTTTTCTTCAGGGAAAAGAGAGGCAACTGTGATGCCGAAAATGACACCTCAGATGAATTAAAACTGTACATAAGTGACCTTGCTCTAGAAAAAGTAGACAACAAAATTTCTTGGTGTCACAATAGATAAAAACTTGAACTGAATTAAAACTGAATTAAAACTGTACATAAGTGACCTTGCTCTAGAAAAAGTAGACACAACAAAATTTCTTGGTGTCACAATAGATAAAAACTTGAATTGAATTAAAACTGAATTAAAACTGTACATAAGTGACCTTGCTCTAGAAAAAGTAGACACAACAAAATTTCTTGGTGTCACAATAGATAAAAACTTGAACTGGCCGGAACATCAATCTTGACTTACTAAAAAACTGGCAACATGCTCTGGTATACTTAACAGAATTAAACATAGCATTCCATCGGAACTCCATAAGGATCTTTATCACACTCTATTTGAAAGTCATCTCACATATGGCATAACGGTATGGGGCAGAGCCTCAGATGCAAAACTACGACCACTCTTCAAGGCACAGAAAAAGTGTGTCTGCATAATGTTTGGTGACAGGGAGGCTTACCTTTAAAACAAATATAAGACATGTGCCCGAACTAGACCACTTAATGACCAAACCCTAGGACAGGAATTCTTTCAGAAAGAACACACAAAACCCTTATTCAATAAACACTCTATAATGAACGTCCACAATCTCTATCTCTACCATTGTATTAACGATGTATTTAAGATTCTCAAATTCAGAACTCCCATATCTCTCTACTCGTTATTTAATCTCTCTAATAGGATAGGAAGTGATACACTTATTTTGAAAACCAATAAAATTCATTTTGTCCTAGAAATATTTAATTTTCCTGATAATTTCTAATTTTATGTTTAGTCTTTAAAAGCAAATTCCCAAAAGATATTGGAAAATGTAGTTTAAGTGACACATGATCATTTTCGTTTAAACCTTTTAAATTAAAGGTTAACACTTTACGCCAGGCAAATCTGATAGGGTTTTGATCATTGGGCCTGTCATCAAAAACCCTGTAGGCCATTGTCTAATGGCCCTAATTACCTACGTAGTTAAAATCAACAACAACCCTTGCCCTTTCTAGAAGCAGCTAGTAAACTGGTAATAATGCTGGAATTGTTATGTCAGATGTTTAAATGCTCTATAAATTTCCAAAAATGCTGAACTTTAAATGTCTAAAAATCCTTTGGTCATATCAAGTAGATTTGAACTTTAAAATTGATTTGAAACGGTTTAACATCATATCTCAGATTTAAGTTCATCATATATTTTTCTCTATATAACCGAAATTTACAGTCATGGCAAAGAGTAAAGCATCGAAAGAACCACCAAAGGCTAAAGAAGAGGAGATTATCACAGAAAATGAGGATCCAGCTCCAGTTGAAAAGGAAGCAGTTGAAGAAGTTCCATCTGCAGTAACACCACCAATTATTCTTGAAGCACCTATTGAAGCACATCTAGCTCAAATAGTCATTGATAGGTAACTATTTTCATCTGATCTTTACTGCAGAATTTAATTATCTAAGTCACTATAATCAACATAGAAACATTTTTTCAATAAATCTCAAGGAAAAAATCCAGGATAAAGTGATTGGGTATAATAAGCTGACTTTCCTTTTCAAAATCATATCAATCTGTTAAAGTGCAAATCTATATATTTAGTTTTGGAGATGAAGAACAGAATCCATTGTTCACTGGTGAGCGAACTGTTACCTATCATGGTGGGCACACCTACACGGTTAGCAATGCTAATTGAAAGATTTCTTTAAAACTTGAATGCATTTTATTTACTAGCATCTTGGATATTGAATCAGCCGATGTCTATTGATTAATAATCCTTGCGATTTAAACCCACTATTTTATAGATCTTTATTTCATAGATCTAAAAAGATATGTGGTCGTTAGAGATCCCTTAACTACCACACACCTTTTAGGGCCAGTTTGAAGATGGAAAGATGCATGGTGAGGGTACTTACACATGGTCACATGGACTGAAATATCAGGTAGGTCAACATTTTCAATTGCAAAAATGTTAAAATTTGGCCAGTTGAAACCTTTCATAGTCGAAATCTAGCAATTCATCATTTGGTTGTTCACTGTAATTTTCAAATGTACTTCAGAGTAGTGATTCTTATATATTGTTGGATAGAAGAAACTGTACACAACTTTTACAGGGAGACTTTAGGAATAACGTAATTTCGGGTAGAGGAAGCTTCTTATGGCCGGACGGTTCAATGTATAAAGGTGATGTAGAGGATGGATTTAGACACGGCAAGGGATCTTTCTACTGTGCTAACAATCCCAGTATATACTCTGGAGATTGGGTACACGGAAAAAGAACTGGCTCTGTAAGGGTCCCTGAAGGGCATAACAATTCTTTCTTGTTTTTCAACACTTTTCAACACTTTCTTTCTCGTTTTTCAACACTTTCAACACTTTTTTACGTGCAAAATAAATCAAAAGTTTATCTATCAAAAAGTTTTCTAAACTGAAGCACCAAGCTATGATTTCTTTAAAATGTGCTCTTGTTTGGCGCTTGCTATTCTCATCAATCTTAAAAGGGAAAGATAAGCTACGACAAGGACGAGCTTTCATACTATATAGGAGACTGGGTGGATAACAAGAAGTGTGGTCGTGGTTTCAGACAGTACCCAACCGGCAGTACTTTTGAAGGGGAATGGTTTGAAAACCTGCGGCACGGTGAGGGTACCATGCGCTGGGCAGGCACTGGGGAGGCTTACACTGGCCAATGGAAAATGGGAATCCAGGTATGTTGACGTACATTGGAACAAAGCAATTTCAGTTTGTCCAAAATGTAAAGTCTCACGAGGTTAATATTTGATTAATCTTCAATATTTATGGTCCGAGGTTTGCTGATGACGATAAACTGTATAACTTTCAGCATGGCGAGGGAACCCAAACCTGGACTGTAGATACAAGTTCTCAGCTACCTCTTAAGAATCAGTACCAAGGACAGTGGGTCGATGGTACGTGGGAGAGGAAAATTTAATCGAAACTTTAAGATGTTTTTCGACGTTTTAATGCATTGGCAAGTTATCGCCTCAAAGAGACAATGTACCTATCTTAGTTCTGACCCTCAAATGGCTTTATTCAATTGTCCAGCCATAATTCTAAAATCTGTGGAAAAGTTGTTTTACTCAGGAAAGAGAGAAGGGTTCGGGGTATTCAGCTACGCCAGCGGTGCTAGGTATGAAGGAGAGTGGAAGGACAATGCCAAGCACGGATATGGGAAGTTCTTTTTCAAGGATGGGACTGTTTTTGCAGGTGAGTTTGGTGGGATTTTGATAAACATTCGGAATCCTCTCTAGAAATTCAAGTTGACATAATGATCATAATTTATTATTTTATGCATTAGACCAGAGAAGTTGTGAAAATTGTGGCATCGTTGGTCATCGAAAAGTTGAAAGAAGATTTGACAGCACGTAACTCGTACAAATGTTTATGAACAATATTTAAGCAATAAAAACCTGAAGCATACGAATAATTTTAAACGACAATACGTGAATTATAACATTCAGAAATGATCATCAATCAATAAATCAATTCAAGTTATTAGATTTTTGATAGTAAAATCTCAATTCAAAATCCGATATATTTTCACTGATACGTAGTTTTGATATTTAAATTGCCGACAAATCGTGTTGACCGAACTAGATATGTTTCACTCACATTGCTAGGGTTGGGTATCTATCGGGCAACTGGGGTAAACGGTAAAAGATTGATCGAAGTTTAGTTGTAATATAACTGTGTTAACTAAAACACAAATTAACATTTAGGTATTTAACGGTCCCTGAAATTTTAGAATATTCAAGTCATGAAGTATAAGCCTAAGTCCGTATAAAGATATATGTCAACCTGTTCCGTCACCTTAATCTTCGGATAAAGAATTTTTTCCTAATAGTGTTCAAACATTCCCTACCAACCAACCATTATGATTCTAGAAAGTGCCATCTTTAACATATAACTGATTATCACATTTTCCAACAAAACTGCAAGAAGTTTTGACCCGTCAAACATACTCGGATAAAAAAGAATCGAGGGTTTGGGTACGCTCGCATTCATCCTATCTGTAATTTAATCAAATTGTTCTTCAAATGACGTCTTTGATCTTTAATCTTCATCCACTTTTACGAAAAACAATTTCATGGTCCGATAACAAAGTGATCCAGTGGGAATCACACAAAGCTACTGTTTTTACGTGAGTCACCATCCACGTCAATAACTGATGTGGAATTTATGTCCCCTACCTTAACAAAACTTTTAGGAGCGTTAAGACGCGACAACATGATCGAACCCCTGGATCCATTACTCCTATAACTCTCTCTCTTAAAATTCTTGCCCCGGTTAAAGCAAGACTTAACAGCGCCTCTAAACTTCTCCATTCTACTGATGTAGATGAAAGGGTTGAGAGTGGCATTGATGGAGACACAGATGACGTAACAGAGCGACCAGCTGTAGTACTGGAGGAAGGTGTCCTCCCTAACTGTAAAGTTATCGTAGATGTACAGGACCCAGATGATAAAGATAGGCAGGTTTAGGACGATGTAGGTGACTGTAATAAGGATAATCGTTATCGTGGCCTCGAGTTTCATGTTCCGCACTGCGTTGCTAAGAGACGAGATGCGGAGGGAGGACAGGACGCAGTAGGTAGAAATGATGCAGCTGATGATGACTGGAATGATGGGAAATGCGAGGAGGACGGCACCGTTAACTATCTCCAAGTTGGAGTACCAACCTTCCTTAGTGCTCTCCCAACAGTAAGTATCTGCTGGGGTGTACACGAACTTGCCGTACTTAAAGGCTATCGGAACTGTCGACCAGAGCAGCAGGTAGAGGCAGTAACCTGTCACGAATATCATCACTTTCTTCATTTTGATCTGTCTGAGCGGGTTCACCAGCGATATGGTGCGGGTGATGCTCAAGACGGCCACCAGAAACACCGATACAAAAGGGATGATGGCCCAGAGCATGCCCCAGCCGTAACAGAAGACAGTGTTACCGTACCACATGGGCTGACGGTCGTAGATGTAGGAGACAGCTGTGGGGAGACATGTGGAGCAGGAGAAGATATCCACCACCGTTATGAGGATGTAGAGGATCGTGGGCAGGTCTTTTCTGTGGTTCTTGAAGTAGCGTAGTGCGACCAGGTTACCTGGGTGAAGTTGTGTCAGTGGGGAAAATTTAGGAAGTTGTATGTTTTGGTAAACCTCAGAAGTTCTTAAACACAATCTCATTGACGCATTTTTTGATTCATTGTTAAAATCAACGTTTTCATAACGAAATTCCATATTTTGTTTTTACTATAAACTATAATTTAACTTCAAAGAAATGCGATTGCTTCTACAAACAAAATGTACAAACCTGCAACACCAACAGTAGCGCAGAAGATGCAAACTGCCGCCAGAAAATAATCAACTGCTGTTGAGTGAGCCGAGTCTGGGTCCATCTAGAGAGGCGTGAGTTTGTAAGTCTAAAAGATCGAAAATTTCTTAAATGCATGTTCAAATACTGCGTACAAAAATTTTAGATAAATTATTCCTTAAAAATTAAAACCATAACAGCTTTTTTGGTAGATTTCTAAGAATTTAAGGTAGAATTCTAAGAAATATCCCAGATATACAGGGTGGTTTTAAAATTTGGGTGCATCCTTACATTGAAAAGAAAATTGCTCATAACTTTAATTCTGGTCAATATTTTTTGATTAAACTTTCAGAATTTGTTTGTTGTGCCTCTCAGATGATATGCTAAAGTTTTTGAACTGATGCGATGGGCCATTTGGGTCTGATGCGCAAATGTGCGCAGAAGTACGCTAAAATTTCAAAATCGTCAAATATGCTCGAATCATCCTAAAAATTTGTATGCATCATCTCTAAGTCACCAAGAAAGAATCATGAAAATTTCATCAAAAAATGATATTCAGAACCCAAGCTAAGACCGTTTTTGTAATCATAAGTAAGAGAATTGATGGGCTGGTATTTAAAAACAGTCATAACTTAGGTTCTGGGCCGCATTTTTTAATGAAATTTTCAGGAATTTTCAGGATTCCCTCCTGATGCATACAAATTTTTAGGATGATTCGAGCATATTTGATGATTTTGAAATTTTAGCGTACTTTTGCGCACATTTGCGCATCAGACCCAAATGGCCCATCGCATCAGTTCAAAAACTTTAGTATATCATCTGAGAGGCACAACAAACAAATTCTGAAAGTTTAATCAAAAAATATTGACCAGAATTAAAGTTATGAGCAATTTTCTTTTCAATGTAAGGATGCACCCAAATTTTAAAACCACCCTGTATAGACAGAAGCAAATTTGGGCGTGCTGCGAAAAAAAATCGTACAGTTAAAGGCAATTGAATTTTATTGGCATTTACGCAAATTAGCGTGGTCAGCATAATTTACTTCTATCTTTAGGAATCTAATATAATTCGAAATATCTCAATAGATATGGCATGCAGTAGACATTTCAGACCTACTATTAGACGGACAAAGCCATAAAATAGCTCATTTGCCAGAACATCTAGAACAAGCAATGTCTTGGACAAAACCGGGACTGGCCTGAGCTACGAGAAACGTGATGTCCCTTTAGAATTAGACGGGCGTGTGTCCTTAGCGGCTCATACAAGCAAGGCAAGGTACTCTTAGAGAGGGTTAATCGCTGAGAAACACACTATTCGCAACTGGTCGAGCTATTTATGTGATACTGGGGTCCTGTACCACACGTTAAACTGCTTACAATGTCACAATGTCTTGATGTTACCTTGACAAGCCCCATATACGAGTATTGTGATCTAGATTTCGTCATAATGACATCCCAAATAGTTCCTAATAATGATAAATACTGTACCAGCATTATAACTTATTTATGAGCGATTAAGGATGACAACTTTGCTTGGAATAGTATGGGCTGATAGTGAAGAACAATGGAAAATAAATCGGCCATAACAAGGCAAAGTAGTACCTTGATTCTATACAATAAATCATACTAGGTAAAGATGGTCTAGAAATGACGTGATCAAAATCAAGTCCACTGCAAAAAAAATCGCCCTACAACAAAAAGTCGCACGATCAAAAGAAAAAGTCGCTCGAAAAGAAAAAATCGTCTTCAATATACATTAAATCATCAGTAAAAGGTGGTCTAGAAATGACGTGATCAAAATCAAGTCATCCGTAAACAAAGTCGCCCGACAACAAAAATTCGCCCGAAAAGAAAAAGGCGTCTTACAACAAAAATTCGGCCGATCAGAAAAAGTCGCCCGACAAGAATCGACTTAAAAATTCTCCGTCTTAGAGAGTAAAAACCGATAAATTCTTAATATAACGTTTTATGAGTATATAACGTTTTACGAGTAAGAAATTATCAACAGTGCAAGTGTTCCAGAAGGCTCATTAACAAAAGTTAACACTTGCGGTTTTAGTAAAATGTGGACGGTAGCATAGGTTCGATAGTATCGGTTTTATGAAAGGTGCTGACAGAACCTCTATCAAGCAGACAGGGCTTGTCTGTGAATTAACATTTTAAGAGCGACATTAATGTCCGTACTGAGACAGGTTTATTTGGAAATTTGCAAATTATTAATATCTAAAGAATTCAGTAAGGTTTTACATTAAGTGCACGTATCGTTAAATAAATGACACGAAAAAACCATTGAGGATAACTGTGACCAACCACAATTATTTTGCGAGTCCTAAAACACAGTTTGCTGCAGTTAAATAATATTTGAGATAATAAATTTTTACCGCATATCGATGTAAAAATGATAAGATAACAAGGAAAAGAAGGAGAAGAACAGTAGGTATTAGCAAAATTACAAAATAAGCGGCAGCGGTGGAGATGATAAGGAATTATTAAAAGCCCTTGTTAACCAAAAAAACAAGCGATAGGTAGGGTCGGAATGGGTTATCAGTTGAGCAGGCAAAATTCAGAAATACTCAAATAGATACCATGGACGTATTTTTGGCCGGTATCTGTGCTTCAATTTTTGGGTTGATCATTTGGCAGTCAATTTACTGACTTATCAAGCGACCAAAATGGTAAGATTTGAAGCGTAAATTCTGCTGCTTCGAGCGTTAAATTCATTAAACTCTAATTTATAAAATTCCTCTTGTTCGCCACGTTATAAATTTGTGAATTTACCTCGTCACAATGTTACAATGTTACAAGCCACCTCACGAAATATTTCCCAGCCCAATAGTCTTCGAGAGGCATCAAGAAAATTAGATGTATACCGAAGACAACAATATTGACCTGCTCTAGTATAGTATAGTGTATTGAGCCTAAATTATGGGGACTTGGAGAAGTGGAGGCAAATTACCGCAATTCCTCGAGGATCGATCTTTAGCCAATGTTGGAGTGGTGACAACTTGGTGATTATAAAATTGTGGTAATGGTTAGACCTAGTTGTGATAATGCGATCATTCTTGTGAAAATAGATAGACTATTTTTGAATCCTGTACGACCAAATACAGAGGGCGAAGAGGAGGGTCGTATCACATTTATATTAGTGACCGATTATTAATTAATATTGAATAATAACAGTGACCGATTATAAGAGTAGTTGGTTATAGTAAAATTTATGGCGGTAGCTATGGTGGTAGTTATGGTAAGTATAGTGTGATTCATAAGACGAAAGTTGTATTATCATATAAAAGTTTAGATAGCACGATCTCTAACGATTTGTTTTGAAAAAAAGCACTACGAATACTAGGAAATAAAGTAGGCCCAGTAACTTACCAAGCAAACGCTCACCATGCGTTTATTAGCACGCCGTTACCCGCTAATCGTTTCATGACCTACAAAAACTTTGTCAATCGCCATTCAAAGATCTTACACCTATACTGAAATGTAAACTGTGCTGAAAAATGTTGGTGTTTTTACAACGAGCTATGCGGAGCTATGGCTCGTGCCGGGCGTAGAACTGTCGCGAAAAACAACCTCAAGTTTCTCAACAAATTATCGAGAAGAGAGGAAGGCAGGGAGGTTTCAAAGAATCCCCACCAAGTACTACCTGGCTGACCTTCACTTGTCCTTGAACTATTCAGAACTTGTGCGATATCCCTGCAGTACGGTTTTTGAGACGTTTCTCTAATGCCGGCCGTGTTGTCACTTTTCTTCAATGACAGTGACAGCCGAACTCGTGCAAAGCGACAAAACGACACTTTTTAGTCAAGTGGAAAAAGTAAAAACATATTAATGCAGGCTAGCACATGTCAGGTCGCGTAATTTTTAAAGTTCGAAGCCCAAAATTTGGCTCTAAGAAGGGAAGCCTTTCTGAATTCAAATGATCAAACAGTATGAAATCAGTTTTGAAGAACAAGAGAAATATTGAAGTTTTGAATGCAGCTCTTCTGTGAATTTTGATGCTTAATAACATTCTTAGGTCTCGAAAATTCGAATTTGTGTCTCTGTCAAAGAAAATATGACCTAAAATTAAAAAAGTCAAGATTTTGTTTGCTAATAGTTCAAATTAGAACTTTTCTTAAAAGAAAGCAATTGCCCAAAAACCAATCTAAGCTAAATTTATCGGTTCAGGAAACTTCGAGAAAGACAGTACAATACATTCCTGTTTCAGGAAACTTCGAGAACGACAGTATAATACATTTCTGTTTCAGGAAACTTCGAGAACGACAGTATAATACATTCCTGTTTCAGGAAACTTCGAGAACGACAGTATAATGGGAAGACCGGGCTCCCCAGACGTGGGAAAGCTGATGAGGAGTGCCATTGTTACGGGTCGTGTGTCGTCTCCTCTCCAGAATGCCACTAAGGTAGCGTACTTTGTTGTACTTTTCTGTACTTTTCTGTACTGATGTACTGGTGACTTGTTAGATCTGAAGGTGTGATCCTAATCTCATGAAATGTTTTGATCTCACGAAATCTGTACTCCTGGTTCTTTGTTACGCTGAAGAGCTCTGTCTTACCCAAAAAAACCATTAGCAGTTTTGTTTTCTGCATTGTTCACTTTCCCCGTAAATCTGCTTGAATATTATTATTGTAGGCATACATAAAGAGTAAGGTCTTAGTTTTCTTGAAAATTTGAAACTTCTTCATTTCCTCGAGGGGATGTTTCTATTTCTACCAGAAGTCATAAAACAGGGATGCTAATGTATTGATGAAACAAGTCAGTATAATCAGGGTCCTGGAACTTAGCAGTATTAACGGTCTATCACGTAGCCGCCCCTCTTCCCCGGCTCGGTCCGGAGATAACTGTGATTGACAGGGTGACACTGTATCACGATGTTTTAACTTTACTTCAGTCCGACGTTTAAAGATATTATCCGGCCCTTGTGTTAAGACGCTAATGGAATGAAAGTAACAACTAACAAGGCTTGTCAATTTTACAACTTTAGCCGCACAGTAAAGCAGGGTGAATTGTGAAGGCCCAATACCAGGCTATTTGCTGGGCGCAGTGACGTCACGTTTTGGTTTGTTATAATGATATAATTTAGTGCTACTATACAGCCCGGCGAACATAATTGCTTAATTACATTAATGGGATTAAGAAAGAGTGATTGCTTAAGAAAATGTATGGGTTAAGCGTATAGTGAAAAGGAGATGGAAATTTGTACAATTTCTCGATAAAAAGTTAATCTCCTTTTCGTTCCATTGTAATTAAACATAAACGCACCCACAGTTATCAGTTCAGTTGTCCAACTGACTACCGATGTGCGATTCTGTGAAGTACATGCAGTGTCAAATAATAAATAGGAGATCCGCTCGTCGTCAAGTGAACTTCCAATTTTTTTGTAAAACTCGTTACAAAAAGTGTTGATATAGCAAAATATTCAGAAACCTCGGTCAGTGGTTGAATTGTGAGAATTAGCTCTATACAAAAGGATAGATATCCGGGAAAGAGGACATTGCTGATTGCTCACGTCCGTTGCTGATTGCTCACGTGCACTAGAGGGGTTATCTTCATTTGAACCAATTTGTTATGTGGCTGAGTTTAATGAACTTGAAAAAAAAATATCGTGTCAAATACGAGATAGTAGTAGATCGCTGATTGATATTACCGATCTATTTAACATTTAATTAGAATTTAGTTAAAGTAACGTATAGTTCTGAAAAATATGAATCGGTAAATTACAACGGGCGAGCCACAGAGTGCGAATAACATATCCGTTAACCGTCAACTTCATGATTGAAAATAACGCAGTAATCCTATCGTAAAGTAAAGAAATCTGTTAACTTCATGATTGAAAATAACGCAGTAATCCTATCGTAAAGTAAAGAAATCTGTCAACTTCATGGTTGAAAATAACTCAGAAATTCTATTGTTATTCAAAGAAATCCTTTTCATACAGTTAGGTACTACATTCATCTTAACCTGTTATACTGTCTTAAGCCAAATTGTAAAAATAGTTTTAACTGTTAAATCGAAAATTACTAAGTCTCCGTTCAAGTCAACTCCACCCTCGGCATCAAATCAAGTAAACGTAAACTTCAGACTGGAAACTTATTTTGCAAAAACTGACCACGTTGTCAACAAATCGTCACGGACTGCGCCTGGACTCTGGAGCCTGAGCTAGTTTTACTAAAAGCAATTAAACACACTAGCTACAAAATGATTTAATCTTACCATCCAAGATGGCACAACGGCAATCAGATCTTCTCTTGATATGCAGATATGCGATAGAAATTATGGCGGCCTTATATTGAGTGGAAGCTACAGAGCGATGCTTGATCACCCTCTTCAAGAGCCATCGCAAACTAACTATTTAACGTTTTGATAACACAGGTTATCACTAGATAACATTTTAGCAATCAGTCGCTCGGATGTATAATAAGCCCACGAAGATGTTTCTTGTTCATTTCCTTATTGAAGACTTACAAAAGTTAGAAAGATAAATCCTTCTTCGTCTGACGAAGAGGCTTGACGAATGGTTGCTGTTCAGTGACTGCAATGAATAGTTAATCGTCATGACATTTCATGATATTTGTACATGTTTTGATGAAATAGAGAACTACAGCTGATATAAGGAACTACAGATTATATATGGAGCTACAAATGATATAGGGAACTATATAAGACATTTAACGGCTAGGTGGCGCAGTGGTTAGAATGTCAGTTTCGTAATCGAGAGGTTGCAAGTTCGAATCCCAGCGCTGCCCAGTCGTGGCGTGAGCAGTCTCACGGTCCACCCAGCCGAATGCTCGAGAAATCGTGTGTGAGGGTTAAATGGGGAGCTGTACTAACTGATGCAGCAAAACTAGATGCAAGTTCACTAGATAATTACCGTGATTGGGGTCACATGCCTAGCATGATTTATCTACCTGCTTACTTGCACTTGTGTGAGTCTGCAGAAGCATTAGGTTCAGGCGTTGTCTGCTACAGGCTATCCCGAACTTATAAGCTTGCTACTTTACTTAACATAAGATATAGGGTTCACTTCATATGATATTAGGAACTTCAGAGCGGCAAAGGTTTCAGTGCTCAACAGTTTTTGTAAGGGTCCAAGGAGTCACCATTGAAATGTCCGGGCATGAATCACTTATGATTTTATGAAGAAAATGTCCTAAGTAAAGTCACTCCAAACCTTCTCATCCGGGATACGTACCCCGGTCTGTTACTCGGAGAGCGAGATGTTACCATAACACCCTAGACGATTAGTACCTCAATAACTTACCAAACTTAACGAAGTACATTGTAAGGGAGCTATGATATAAAGTTGCACAGTTACAGCAACCATACTGATGGGGTCATGAAGGCTGGGGCTAGCTATTTGACTATTTGACGAGCCTGCTACATGACTAATGCCAGTATCCCTTAGCTCCTACAGGATTATTAGTTGTGATTTGCTCATTGTTTCCATCCCGGAATTTGAGCCGACCAAAGATCAATGATCATATTACGGGCCCCTGAAATCATTTTCTAGGCAAATGTTCTTATTCATACAAAAGCTAATGCCGACATATAAATTACAATTAGCTCATACTATGATTGAAGGAGGTAAATATAGCTCCCCAACAAATTTAAGCACAAGGGCCGGCTACGAAAAAAAATTGAAACTCAGGGTGGCAGGAATCATAGCCCGAGTATTAGACTTAATTTTTTGATTTAGATCTGATAATATTTGTAAAAAGGTATTGTACGAAGATGCAATATGGTAGAAAAAAATTCGTTTTAAAGAAGACGTCTATTGAGCTAATTTAAAGCTGCCGCCATGCTAACAGCCCCTGTCGACTACCCAATAAACTTCAAGTTCCGACTCTCAAGAAAAAGTGGGATACATGCGCGGCCAAACTTTAAAAAATTGCTTCATTCTCCTCTTTTAGTCTTTTAAAAATTTATTACAGGCGTTCCCACAGTGATCACATCGCCTAGCAAAATTAGTGGCGAGTCACGTGACACGTATTGTCGTATTGGCTAATGTTTGTACGGGTTGATAGACGTAAATAGATACGAGTATGTTGTTGTAGAAGCTTTCAATAAACATGTGTTAATCGTCTTTAACTGTCCATTGGATAATGAAATAGTGGTTTCATTTGGACTAAAGTATGACGATGACATTAAATAATCCAACAACAACAAAAAAACTAGGACGTCAAAGACAACTTGAGATATATAGAAATTGAAAAATTTAACAAGTAATTATGTATAAATAACTATTTCAAGTTAAGCCGCTGAATTTAATTAGGTGAATTCCCTTCAAAAGAACGAGCTATCGCAAACTAAGACACTTCGATTTGCCGGAGTAAAGGGAAATATTTAAATAATTTCACACGAGTTACGTGCAGATACATTGAAACTTGTAACAGTTGGTGTAACGTTTGTTTCACTAAACAATCAAATCCTTAACAAAGCTTGATCAAAGCTCAATGCAATTTAAGTTTAAGCTTAACATTGAATCAAACAGAGCTTAACAGAGCTTAACATTGAATCAAACAGAGAAACAGCTTTTAAGTACTATTTTTGTCATCTAGAGAAAGTCACGTGGCAAAGTTAAGCCTGTACAGCTCTGTGGCACAGTATTCAGTATTATAAATAAATAAAAGTAACATTCCTCCCTCTGTAACAAAGTCCAAGTAAAACAACTGTGCGTGTGTCTAAGAGTTGAGTAGACGGTTTAGGTTTGGTAATATTCACACTTGACGGTAGAGCCACGTGCCCACCACCAACTAGCATGTGTACTCGCACGTGCTTATTACTCTAGTATGTCTAACTCAGGTACGAGTTAACTTGCACGTGCAGCGTGTATATTTACAATGTAACTATGACTATGAAACATGGTATCTTGTAGTTGTACTTACGTTATAACCAGTTATTTTGTCAATGTTGTTGAACGATCTGTTTAAACTACAAAAAATCCTGATGGAAGTTGTGGAATATCCATATATTTTTGTAGTTATTCGAGATAAAAATATGACGATATGACACTAGAATTAACTGTCGGATAAATATGCTGAAACAGCAACTCCAGGCATCATGGAGGCACGGCGAGCAAAGAAAAACAATCAAATTTACAGAAAAACAGCGACAGCTTGCAGGCTTAATACTATGGTAGACAATGTGTGGCTAAATTAAACTTATGGAAGTATGAAGGAGTGGTGCAATCTATCACCGTTTGAGGGATAAACAGTGGCGTGTTTAATGACAGTGCGGACGTTCTAAAACAGATGGGGATAGCCCCCCAATCAAATCAAATGATGAGAATACGGGGTTTTACAAATGAGGACCGTAAATAAAGCATGCATTGTAAAAGAAGATTTAATATGCGCTCTCGGAATGAATTAGAGCTTGGAAGCCAGTTTTTTAGATCGTCAGATGAAATGTTAACCGTGCCCTTTGAAAGCAATCATCTGGTGTTATGCATAAGTATTCAATGCGTGTTATTAACGATCAAACATGTAAAGCAAGGCTAATGTTTATACTTGAGTATCAGTTTAGCGTGGTAAACAGTGGATGTAGATACTTTCAGCCCTGCTTCAAATATTTTATCGTGCAAACGAGCTTTTAAAGTGTCCAAAAACTGAAATTTTTAAGAGGCCGATGAATAATTGAATATCGGCAAGAGCCCTGTCGCTAGTTCGTGAAATTCATACGGTTTTTGACGATGTGCTCACAACTCAAGCAACTTGGATGACCGACATGACACGGGATATCTAAATGCGTTTATTGGAATGATAAGGACACGAGGAGTCACAAACCTTTCAAACATGCGCTTTGATAATCAATCAATGGAATCATCGCGTAACTAAGCTCCTTATTGAGATAGTTCTGGTGGTAGTCTCAAAAGCTCAAAGTTTCAAAACCACTAACGATTTTCTTGAAAATATAAAATTATCCCCAAGTCTTATCAAGTGCGTGATCTGTCCAACATACCTACCGCTGAGATTTCAGCAGCGATGCATGAAAATACTCCTCAACTGGTGCAAGTTATCAGTGATATGTACACGATCATGAGTTTTTACAACCAACTAAATACATAAATACCTATCTTTGGATCTATTAGCTTATCAGGAGGCTGACAGCTCGTCCTTTTCCAGCCCTGGCAAAACCTCCTATTTTCGGCACCGATATAATTAGTTATAACAAGAAGCCAGCCTGCTCCTCAAGTACTGGAATGCTTCGTGTTTGACAGTTCCAATGTCTGATAACTTTTTACTTGCACCTGTCGTACTTATTTTTATTGGTCTAATATCGTTGTTCAATTGGTTGTTCAATATCACAGTTCAATTAATTGCTCTATCTGTTGCTGTAGTGAGAATCAAGGTGGAAATATTTGTCTCATGAGGAAGGGGGAAACTGACTGACTACGTAATGAAAAGTACGTGTGTTGTAAGACCGAGTGTTCTACCTTCTTATGTCAATGATCTCGATTCAACAAAAGTTTTAATTGGTTTCTACAAGAACTTTAAACTTCAAAAGTCGAAACTATGCCGGTCCGACACTGAGTAGAACTGAGCAGTGCAGGTCGGAAATACCAATGATCTTTAGAATGATGGGTAGACCCGGGTCTAGTATCACCAAACAATCACAAACGTCAAAGTAACAGATCTGAGCAGCATTATGCCGGGTCGCAAAAAGGTTGATCAATGAAATCACAAAAGAGCGCGGCTCCGTTTGAAATTATCGTGGCTACTACAAACAATAAGAGAATAAGTGTTCTAAGTAAAATAGGTAATGATAAGTAGCCCGGAGTTACTGCTACTGTATGACCTAGGACTCTGGTCAATTTATTTTAATCAGACAATCAAACTGGCATGTATAAATTAAAAGTGGAGACTGAGAACTCTTGAATAGTATTGCAACAATAGCTTAAAAAATTGTACATAATACTAACCTAACGACACTTGTTTCTCAGATGGGTTAACAGTTTGGAAAACAAAGATATTGCAACTTTTTGATTTTACCGAATTACGTTATAACGGCGTTAACGATAAAGCGAAAATATAGCAACGTTAATGTTTACATAATATTGTTACTACGTTAACGTAAAACTATAACAGTTGATGTTCTCAATAAATAACGCCATGAAGATACATAACACAGCGTGCAAGCACAGTGAACTCTACATCATATATCATGGTACAACAGCCATGCTGTGAGGCTAAAGACCTTCAGTCCCTTTCAGGTGCCAACTGGGTCACACTTTTAGACTGAACTAGATGTTTATTCAAAACGTGAGTGAGCCCCTCTTACATGCCACTCCGTATTGTGTTATTTACTTGTAAGTCTCTCACACAATGTTATAAACTTAGCCCTGATCCCGCTGCATGATGCCAGGGTGAAGCACGAAAAGCTAGCCAAAATGTCGGCCAACAATCCGGTAAAAATTTGGAAGTGAACGCTGATTTTTGTCATAACAAGGGCAATATCGGCATTAGTATCGCCTAAATAGTTTGATTATCGGCCGATGACGGAGCGATAATGACGATTAAGTTTTGTTATAACGGAGAGACCTGATAATCTACCAGTAATGGCGGTCAAACTGTCGGGATAGAAATAAGATACGTCTCTCCCGGCTGGCTCCAGCATAAGACACGTTTCCGACACCCCGGTCAGACCTACGGTTTTCTGAAGTGAGGAACACGGTGGTATGAAGAGAAAACGTGCAGTGAACTGTAGATAATGTCTGTAATTGTTTACACTGTGATGTGTTGTGGTAGTGGTAATTATGTGACAAATGTCAGTCTCTCATAGTCTCCATACAGTTGCTCTCCAACTACCTATCTTATAACACTAAGTTCAGTGTGGCGAGATGCCGATATTATTCCGTTGAATTATGTCCTTTAAATTTTATGTCCACAGCATCTTAATAACCTAATAATCTAGCCAATTGTTTTATGGCGGGTAATCTGGAAAGTCGTATCTAATTGTTGAAGATAATATCAAATCTGGTGACTTAACGACAATAAATTAATGAAAACTCCAGATATGATCAAGTGAAACAAACTACACACTTCACACACTAGATAGTACACAACAACACAGGCTAAAAGTTAGTGATAAGCAGCCTCTTTTGAGTTCCATTAAATTGAAAGTTTGGTGAACGGATCGAAACGGGAATGGCATCATGGCTAAAATCCTTAACGTGGTTTTTCATACTAAGCGTTATACCACAGTGAAGTAAGAGAGACACTGCAGGTTTAAATACAGTGAAGCAAGAGAGACACTGCAGTTAAAGCACGGTTACAATCTCCTCAAACCATCACGTCAGGGTTACCAGCACTGCGTGACTTTGCTCATGTTCCTAATGAAAACCACATAATCATGATATGTGTCGGATTTTGCGTTATATATGTCGCAAAATGAAAATATATCCCTACTTACTTACTACTTAGCTACGTAATGACACAAAAAAGCGCCGAAAAAGTAATCAAATTCTCACTGTCGTCGTGTCGAACAGGAGCAATGTCTGAGGGAGCATCACAAGCACGATCTTGCACCAAGAGTAGGTATGATAGAGAGATATTGAAATGATTAATTAAAGTTGGGCCGTATCTGGCAGATCTGCTGGCAGTTGGACGGAACAAGCCCGGAAGTTAAAGTTCGACCAGCCGGCACAATGATCTAATGCCAGGGAAATGGGTACCTGTAAATTTGTTGATTTGCTCTGATCTTTAGAGGCAACCACTTCCGAACGGTTCAATTTTTGAATACTTTAATCTCTTAATTTTCAGCTTTTAGAAGACAACTGACAACACTGTTTTGATTGTTAAATGTTTAGCTGGCAAAAATCACGATTGAATCGAAAAATCATACTAAGTCTCGAAAAGCATCAATAATTCTTATAGCAAATTGTCGAGGGAATATGCAATGGATTTGCTTTCCTCGCTCTTCAGTTGTCTAATGTGGGAATTTTGCAAAACATAATGCGCGCAAATCATTTTAATTCTCCAAAATTGGTATTAAATTAAACTTGACAGGATATGAAGATTATGTAATTGGAGATTAAAATTTCGCTGGTTGGATTAAGTAAACTGAGTGATTAAATATTTCCTTAAGTCAACACCAATTGTCTGAAGTAATTTCCCATTATATTGTTCATTGGACTGATACTGGCCGATTTTAATGAGCTATAATTTTGTCATTTATCAATAATTCTTAAGAATACACGTTTATTAGGTACTGTAAATTTCAACTATAACCAGGTCTTCTATTCTTAAATACTGCTTAATTACGGATTTCTTTGAACGTTAGTAAAATCTGAAAATGTCAATTTTGTACTGTGTGCCAAGAAATTTTGGCCAGTTTTGCTTACAAATCTCAGAAACAAAGAATTCAGCCGGCAATGGGACGAGTTAAACTGTAAAACATATCAGAGAAAAAGAAAGAGTTGCAAGCAAGTTAAGTAAAAAATTGTGTAACACTTCAAAAAAGGTATTGCAAATCACCCTATAAAATCAGATTAGAGCTAAATTCTTCCAATTATAGTGTAAAACGCGACTGTCAAGGCTGTCGTTGTCCTATTGCTATTGGAGTTGGTGATAATTCCAGTCTTATACTTTTAGAACCAAGATGTTTATGTTGCAGTTCTTTACCTCTAAACTTCACGTCTTGAACTTTGCGAACGAAGTTATTTATTAGCACCCGGTTATATTTTTAGTTTTGTTACAGCGTTACTAATGACATTTACAGTAAGTACTGTACTTTTAAAGTTATTACTGTAGTATGAACCTAATAGTCATAAATCTATGGACGCAAATGCAGGGCGTGTCCGTCTTGGTGATGATACTTTTTAACTGTCACGTTAACACAGATATGTGATGGTACGGACTACGACTGATAGTTGTTTAGTCGCATATTCTGAACAAAAAGTTCAGTATATGAAAGCATATTATAACCATAACTTATGTTTGAGAACAAACTTATGTTTGAAAAGAGAATGAGGAAAAAAAGGCCGAAACATGCCCGAGGACATGGTGTTGTAAATATGGAGGACGAGCAAAGTTCACGTACTCGTCTTGCTGCTGGCCCTAATCATGGTCTAAAACCGCGATTTTCTGACGAAATATAGTTGTATCGCAATTCCTTTACCAACTTAGAATGCTTAATTGTCATACTCACCATGACACCCTGGAATTCACCCTATCGTCAATGGTAAAAAAAATTGGACTATGGCCACTGAAGCACTGACACCCGAAAATTTCCTCATGGTCATATGGTCAAAATGGATATTTCGTGGTTAAATTTCGTGGTTTGGAATTTGACCATCATAAATAAGGATAATCAAATAAGGAAAATTTAGATAAATCAATCATTTATCTGGATCAGGGCAAAGAAAAAACAATGACAACAGCCTGGCATTAACTCAGTATAAAGTTATACTTATAAACTATTTCAACACTACAAATTAAATACATTTATTGAGCTAAGGATGTAAACGAAGTATACACTCAAGAATTTGTGTGTTTCACTGTCTAGCCAAACAAATGATTTAAAGTTATACTTATCAATAATGCTTATAACAATCGTACATTTTACGACTTACAATAAGGGAATAAGACAATAATTATACTACGCTGCATTAAGCTTCAACATCAACATTGAATACCAATGAATTATCCTGTAATTTTCCTGTAAAGTACCCAATTTATGTTTATTGTTAAAATATTAAATATTCGTAAAGACTAACGATTTTACAGCGCATTACTTTCCAGTTGAGCGATTGCACGTTTTATTTAAAACTAGCGATTCTAATTTTACAGCGTGTTACTTTTCAGCTGAGCGATTGACACGTTTTATTTCAGAAGAATCAAAGTTCGTTCCAACTGAATATCAAGAGTTTGATATCGGACGAGATATTTCATGATGAAGAGTTGCAACAAGTAAGTCACACGAGGGAGCAAATTCATTAATAAAGTCATCAGTTAGCCTTCTAAGTGGTAAATAGAAAATTGAGAGACCGTTGGCCAGTTTGAAAAGACCAGGAAATCAAAATACCGTTAAGTAAATTTACCTAAGAGAAATAATTTAAATGCAGTTTTTTACTCGCGAAAAGAAAACGTTGAATGTGTTGGTTGGTGGGCTCAACAATCCCCAGTCCATTGATCAACATTATATAAGTATATGCCCCCGAAATAAAGATTTCCATTCAACAATTAAAGAAGGTGCACATCAAATTTGGAACTAAAATATTATATCGTAGGTGTCTTACGGCCGCTAAGAACCCCTTATGTAATGGTGAAGATACGACAAATGATGTACAATGTTTATGAATAACCATATAATTTACCCCTCTGTGGGTATTGTATTTGTGCGGTTCTAATAACTGGCTAAATATATTTCTAGTAACATGGATTTTTCCATAACTGATAATTCTAACTGTGAACAACATAGGAGGTTACACAGGACCCATTGCGCGCCGATAGGACCCATTGCGCGATTTAGGCACACTTTTTATAAGCCGGCGTGCAATCGGTCCGATTTGAACGTCCTATGTTGTTCACAGTTACCGTCACTAATAGTCACTAATAGTCACTAATAGTCAGTTAATAGTCACTAACAACACCAAGGCTATAGTAAATAAATAGTAAAAGTTTCACAAGAGATAGGGAACAGAGCCCACTCGTCTTTACCTACTGATGTGCAGTAGTTAGATAGTCCGTGCTAATCAGCTCGATACAAAGAGGAAACAACATCACCCGGGCGGTAAAGCCAGGAGTACTCAGAACAGGCCGTAATATTTTTAGTGAGGACATTATAGAAGAGTACGTTGGAAAATCGTTTTAGGAGTATATGGAGTTGCCCTAGAAGTCTAATAGTAGTACTAATTGCAAATATAGCTAAGGCTAGTAACAATTATTCGAGAGTGCGCCAGCGAGCCGATAGTGGCTATCAGTGACTCAATGGAGGGCCTATACCAAATTTTCGGGCAACATTCAACAAATAATGACTCATACCCAATGAAGTAGAGCTGGACTTAAACACTTGACCGTAGCAGCCTTTAATCGTAGCAACCGTCAACCTTAGCAACCTGTAGCCTTTGACTGTACCAACCATTAACCGTAGCAACTTTAAACCGTCACACTTTTAGAACTCTGGTAAAGATACCCTTGGTCGCCCGAGATTGGAAAGTTACTTAACGAAGGCCAAATCGCCATCGTGCAAATATTGCTATATTTAATTAACCTTAACTGTTTAACAGTTTATTGAGATCCACACTTGATGACCAATTGGTTTCAATAACGATTTTAATCCATATCAAGGCCAAGGATTTTGAAATTATCAATTTTACTAGTTCTTCAATTATACGACCATGAAAATGTTCAACTCAACTAAAAAACGTATGAGATATGAGCTGAAGAAGTGCTCATTTATCCAAGCGAACAACAAAAGTGTGTTTGGATAAATGATTACGAAAGACTGTTCAAGTATTTAAAGCGACCGAATGACGGCATGCCAACCAGCCGAATGGTCGATACATCTACCTTACTACCTATATTTCGTATACGAATACTCAGAACGCTATTGTGCAGAGTTGACACAATCCGTTGTCACTTGTCACCTCTTTGTACCGTTACAACATTTAAATAAACTCGGTCTTAGAGGTGATTTAAGTTTTTAAAAGTGCAACACGGGCAGCTTTGTTATGTTTCTTCCGGGAGTAACAAGGCAACACCGCTGCAAATAAATTGTTAATGAATTAAACATTATCGATGAGAAAGAGGAATTATAAAAAGCAGTCATTTCGTCAAGATACAGAAAAACTGTATACCCAAGAAATCACGTACAATTTCAGGTACACAATGTACTGCTGAGGCACATATCTCTGTTGAGAACGGTGTACAACCATTATTGCAAACTTGCGGACCAAGAGAGCGGTATTCTCGCACGGATGGAGGTATGCTATCTAGTTTAGTATATTAACATCTTGTAACAATATCCATCGCATCTTGTTCTGTGTTCAAAACCATACTTTAAGCTTTATAAGTTTAAAGAGCCAAAAGACGTTGTTAAGTTTTACTTGGACAGATGAAAGCCCGATGCAATCTTGCGACAATCATAACCATGAACAGAAGATGTTTGAGCTGATATGAAGGATATTATTGTTTGAGACTAGAGTTATAATTTCTTCTTTTTAAGATTTTATCAGAGTAGACTAGAACAAGGAACACAAGTTGTGCTATTTGATCGATTCTAATCGAAGTAATAGGAACTTGGGAACAATCGGCAAAAGTACATTTTTTAAACTCTAAAAAGGGTTCCTAAACTAAATTAGGAAACAATGAAGTCGCACTGAAGAAGTGCCTCGTCTTACTATCTAAACTGATAAGCGTGGAAACATTTCTCGGCAATTTTGATTGGTTTATTTTTCAACAGTTTAATTTATCAATTATCTAGACACCTCAACTGACAGAAGGGCAAATTGATCATGCCTCGCCTGAGTGATCAATCAATAGGTTAACACGTACCCATGTAATTCTTAAGTATTGTATAGCTACATATGTATGTAGTATGCTAATTATTGTTATATCTTTTTACGAACTTATATGAAATGCGATTTGCAAATTGATTATAACTTATCTTGGAAATTGATGATTAGGGAATAATTGCCACAAGATTCAGGTTTATTTAAATAAAGTTTTACTAGACGAATATTTCAGTTCTGGAAGTTTATCAAGGATACGAAGATGTACCTGAAACTTTCTATGCCAACTGCAGACTCTATCATTTGTAAGTGTACAGTAAATAAATATACGACAATATAATAAGTAAATAAATAATAAGTTTATTTGTAATAAAATACAGTTTACAGTAAATAAATATACGACAATATAATAAGTAAGTAAATACAGTTTACAGTAAATAAATATACGGCAATATAATCAGTAAATAAATAATAACGATAGACTATAAATATTATAGGTACTATCGGTTAAAAGATGTAAGTTGTCTGATATACTACAGACAATAACACCTTAACCAATCTTTAAAGTCACAGTTTCCAGACTTAACTGAAAACATATGGTTGGTCGGCAAGTCTATTTTACTCTAACAGCTAAACAACTTGTTGATAGCTCCATGTTCACTTCACTAAGGATCTCGTCTTGTTGTATCTCCAAAGCTGGATCCTCGCTGATATGGAGCGTGAGATTCACACGAGACATCTGCAGCTCGACTCGCCAAGAGTTGCAGATGTTTTGCAGCCAATGACTTCATGAGTTTGTTCCTCGATTAGATACGAGTAAAAACAGAACGAATAAAATAAGGTTGTAGAAGTTTCGATATGATTCACACTACATGTTTAGCGACCATGTTACAAAGTTAACTGACTTGAACTTATCAAGGTATATTCGTAACTTAATAAAACGTTAAACGCGCTATTGTGTCTTGAAATGATTTGAACAAAAGTAGAAAATTGTACGATTAGCAAACGAATAGGACTGTGGTATCGCAAATTATCTCACGAGTTCCGAAGGCACGAGTGATAGTAATAGTTTGAGTTGCAATGAAATCTTAACCAATCTTAACCAATCTATAATCGCTTACTGAAAACATCTGGTTCACAAATCTTAATCTATTTTAGCGGCTCAATAATGAGACTTTCTGTCTTGTTTATAGCTTCATGTTGAATTCACAAAGGAATTTGAATAAATTTGGCAACAAAAGCGTTAACAATTTTCTCCAATAAAAAAGTATACGAGACTTAATGTCTTATGAATGAGATTCGTGAAGGCCAATGATCATCCAAAATTATGCCTATTGAATGGCCTGAAAATAGCAACACAAAATTTTTCATTTTCTATTCTCAATCCTGAAAATCCAGACAAAGGTGGGTTTGTTACACAATTCTCTTTCCCAGCTGACTCGCTGGAGCTGGAATGTGAGACAGAACGCGAGTCTCCCTTCACAAAGTTCCTGTTTAGAGAGTTCCTGCAGGCGGTGGTGTTCCTGGCAGTTCACATCTACACCGGACATATAGCTAGGTAGGTGGAGTGTGTTTGTGGAGTGTGGAGTGTGGTGTGTGGAGTGTGGTGTGTGGAGTGTGAAGTGTGGAGTGTGGTGTGTGGTGTGTGGAGTGTGGAGTGTTGAGTGTTGAGTGTTGATTGTGGTGTGTGGAGTGTGGTGTGTGGAGTGTGGTGTGTGGAGTGTGGAGTGTGGTGTGTGGTGTGTGGTGTGTGGAGTGTGGAGTGTGGAGTGTGGAGTGTGGAGTGTGGTGTGTGGAGTGTGGAGTGTGGAGTTTGGATGTGGAGTGTGGAGTGTTGATTGTGGTGTGTGGAGTGTGGAGTGTGGAGTGTGGAGTGTGGAGTGTTGTGTGTATTGTAGGTTCTTGGTGATTGACTTTGTTGAAACCTGTTGTTTTTGTTGGTAGTAAAGTAGCAAGGTTTCAATGAAACCGAGTGTTGAAATTTACTAATATTACACACTACAACTAGGATATTCAAACTACCTACTAAAAATATACACCCATTTATTGTCAAGCTAGTTCAGAACATTAGTAAGTTAATAAAGGAAAGCTCCATAATTACTAATCGTTTAGTAGTGTAATAACTATTACTTAATGAATATAGTTCATGAGGCAGCAAATAACATTCCTCCTACAGAGGAATATCACAGTGTCACAAAATCATATCAAGTTCGTGGATGTGCCTCGGCTATAACTATCAAGTATCTTGTAGTACTAGAAGATTGTTTGACGATGTGAAGTTTGATGGTGGAACAAGTTAAAGTCAGTTGTGCTCATAAACGGTAAACTGAAGACACTAGTAGTCTAGTGAAACTCTGTTAATGCTGCTAGAACTGTATTGTGCCGATTGTCTATTGGCTGACTTAGAATTTAGCCTGTCCATCATTTGGGCGTGTATTGGCTCTAACTCTAAGTCACTGTTCTTAAGTTATACGCGATTTTATAATGCGCAAATGATGATAACTTAAGTGCCTCTGTGGTAAAGTGCTAACCAATACCTAATATTTATCAAACCCCAACATTAAGATATTTTTCACTAAATGAGTTAGACAAAACAACTTTAAATACAATTTCACGGCCTACATACGAGATAAAGAAACTAACAAAATCTTCAATGATTACAATGAATAATAATGATCGATGATTTAATCTGATTATGGAAGAAACGATGATATTGCTTGTAAAAAAACTGGAAGTGTCAAATTTACTGGCTTATTTCAGAGAGAACGGTAGTTTCGTGTCAAAGTGTCTGTCTGGACTGTTACGAGATCACGTGCTGCCTCTAGATCTCGACTCTAATACTGGTAGGTAGAGAAATTTGCCTGCATCCATAGTCGGTATATTTTACTTAATCGTTTGCTTTAAATTTCTTGTCTTACCTCTTGTTAACTAACTCTGTTTCCGTTGTATTCCATTTTCCTGCTGAAGAAGTACCTGAAGAAGAATAGACCGCTCAAGAAACTCAAGATGTCCGTGTAAGAATGTTTAAACTTTGGAAATGTCCAGCTGATGAAGAAGAGCCTATGTTCTTAGTGGCGGGCAGGCTGTATACTTATAATACGAGGTTGCTAATTGAACAAAACCGCTGAGTTATAACGTATAACTGTGCGAATCTGTCTGTTCTGTCACGCCGGACAAGAACACGGTGTACTGATGTGATGTTTCTCTAGCGTACAAAAATGTCGCGTATGTAACGTGTATGAGGACAAACGTCAAACAGTTCTGAATGTTTGATGAGGTGCTAAACAACGTTCATTGTAGATGTAAGAGCAGGGAGATCTCCTGCTTCAGACAAGTTGGCTAGTTACAAAATACTCGTAAACAGACGAAAATAAAGAAAACCCCGTGTATGAAGTATTTGATATGAAGAAAGAGGGATAAAGATGTTCTATATATAATTAGATTGAGACTTGGCTGGAATCTTGTAACGGGGAAGATCTGAGTATTACCATATTATATATTTTGGTTATACGGCTTACAACTGTACTGCTTTCTTTCTTAACGTGTTTTGAGAAAATTTGGTGGTTGTTTGTAGTCCTAAGTCAAGTTTGTTTTTTGAATCATGAAAAGTGTAAAATTATCTTGAGGTTTGTTTTGTCTGATCCCCTCCCTTTTAGAAGATTAAATTGATAAAATTTTACTTATCCTTACTTAGAACTTAAGAAGTTCAAGTGCAAAGTACAGTATGACTTGAAATATATAACGAATAATACCAGATATTACTCATTGATTATAAATCGCTCAACGCAGGCTACTCTCATTCCCACCCAACGAACAAGCAGTACATAGAGCGCTGCTGGAAGATCTATCTCACTCTCAGCAAGCGACCATCTCATCCCTTCACGCTGCGTGATACTCTCTTTGTACTTAAAGTAAGTGTAACCTTACTGAGTTTCATCAATTTTCGTGAGTTTGGAATACTGTAGTTTGTTTGGGGCGCCTGAACATTAATGCGAAAATGTCAATAATTCGGCCAGTCCGCCACAAATTCTTAGTAAACGGAATGCGCATTCAAATTTTGTTATGGTAAGTTTTAAAACGCTCACGCTCAGTCTTCTTTTTTGTTAAAAAAACGTACGTGCGCGCTTAATTTAGATGAATGGAAATGGTTCATTGACTGGACGTTGCCATGCGTTTTCAATAAACAATTTCAACAAAGAAGTAAGAACGCTTTGAGTTTATACGTCTCAGTTTAAGGCACTGAAGAAGCGGGTGTGTTAAACAAATTTGTTTGCCTGATAAGGTTCCAAGAGATGCTTCTTTTATACCGTATTTCTAGACAGGTATTTAGGTCAGTTAAGTGTCTAGCTCGCCAACGCTTAAATTTGCCCGCCAATCAGTTGATCGAAAAAGTTTAGGATGCACATAATTCAGCGAAAATTCTTTAAAACTCACGCAGAGAAACCATTTATCAGAAATATCAAAAAGTCAGGCTTAATGGAACGAGTTAGTATATCGAAGCTGTCTGTCATATGTCAAAGCTTCCTGACGTCCAGGAATCGTTGATCATCCGTCTCTTGACGAAGGGCAATCAACTTTCAGCGGTCAGACTAACTATGTTAGTCACAAATGTCACTAACTCAGACTGGGTGCAATTCTACGAATTAATAACAATCTACCGGTCGGGCTGTAAATAAACAGGTCGAATATAACCGACACATAAATTTGAAGCGATATTTATACTCGTGGCACCAAGAGTAATATTGGTTGTCAGTTATAAGATATCGCTTGCCTCATGCTCCGTCGATCAAGAAAATTGGTTGCGTTAATGTTATCCAAGTCATATCTACTGATCAAGCAAACTCACAAGTGTAATTGAAAAATATAGATGGTGAACATTAAACATTGGAGGTGAAAATTTGACGAGTGACATTGACAGGACCGCTCTCAACAGATTGTGGAATTCAGATCAAATTCAACAACACATCAGCTTTAACAACTTACTATATGTAAAGAAACACAAGTTATATCAAAAGGACTTGAACTTGTATGAAGAATCTTGTCTTTCTTTGACACGGTGCTTAAACGGCTAGTTGATGTTAACCGAGGAATGTAGCCACGTCAAATCAACGTTTCCATATCCTCAAGTTCAAAGAGCTGTTGTTAAGTTTTAATATTGAGAAACTGCAAAGAACAATACGGCGGCCGATTTTATTTTCATTTTCAATCCCTTGCACAGCACTAATTAAATTTAGTAAAACTCACACTCCCCTCTCACAGGATTTAAAGTTACTTGGCGGCTCCTACCCCTTCCTTGATGTTAACTCTGTCGTCAACAACATCATGTTGACGACAAACGAGAATATGAGCGAAGACGAGGCTCTCTATTTGAACGTTCCCATAAACTTCTACGACTTTTTCAACATCTTGTGTGGATGTGCTCTTGTTATCAAACACTCTTCACCCAACGCATTCAATCTCCACAGTCAACTCGGGGTAAGCAAAGATTTAGTTGTTCACATAACAGGAAACCTGGAAACGTGAGACATGGCTATTGGCTCAAAATGTGGCTCAACAGGGCGATAAAAGTAATATCACAACAACCATAGAGCAATAATTTTTAGAACAATTGGCTTATCTGAATTACAATTTCCTCTGACCCTGACCACCGCTCTTTAATTAACCACCTGACTACTTCTAAGACGGAGACAGACATATCTAATGGAGGGCAGATCTTGCTGTCCCCAGAGAAAACACCACTTCCTCCTGGGTCAGAGTCTCCGACTAAATCTCTCAGCAAGAAGAACACTCCTTCCGAAACTCCTGTACAGGTTTGTAATACTAATATAGTGTCAGGGTTTGTTTCGCGCAGATTATAACTTTATAACATGAGTATTTCATTTGATGTCATTTCATAAAAACTCTATGTCCTATCATCGTGTATACTACAGATCAATCTTTATGTCGAATAATATCCCTAAATCCCCGTTGTGAGTTAATTTTACCGAATAACACAGTTTAAGAAGTCGTGTGATTACATTGATTTGAAAATTTAGAGCCAGTATACTCTTCAGACCCCGGCTCCCTCTGCCCCGGATACGGACAACAACGACGGGGTGAGAAATAAAACCCAGACTCAACACGTGACACAAAACGTGTCTCGAAGCACAACCGATCAACCATCTCATCCTTCACTGCCTGTCTTAGCCTTGCAGTCTTGCATGGAAGTTAATGTCTTTCTTTTCACTTCACCCTTCACGTCTCACAGTCTGCTGTCCGATCCTTGTTTTTATTGTTTTTTCTAATGTATTTTGTGTGGTGTCACCTTCTTGTTTTAATCTGAGTCAAACTGCAAGCCCTTGCGAAATCTTCTAAAAAACTGTTTTTGTGAACTACTACTACTACTAGCATGTTGCAGCCTTACGTGATCTTGAATGTTTTTGTCTTCCAAAACCACAATTTATACAAAATCACTTCTTACACAAATCGTTTGACAAATTTGTCTCGACGCTAAGCTGGATATCCAGTTCGTATTTCAGGAGGGCTCGACTCCGATAGCGGACAGTGTTGCAAGTATCGACAACATCAGAGAACAAAGCATCCTCATATCTCCTTCAATCGGTAAGTTCTAACTCCTAAGGGGTCGATCACATAGACTGCGATCCTACCAGCCTAAATAGTTGATAGTTTATGATCAGAACTGAAAATGAAATTCGAAGTTTTTTAAGGCTCCTTGAAAGTTAGGAGTCAACTTGACAACTTACTCTGAACTCACTTTCAGATGAACGATGTGGGAGTTTTGAAGATTGGGATTCACGTGTAGAAGATTTCTTCCTTTGCCATTTCTTCCCCGCTGCTAGTAAACTCATTGAAGTTGAGGCAAAGATAACCGAGCAGAAAGAAGCTGATAGGTTAGTAACTTGTGTTCTTCAATCTTGAAGAAAGAGTAGCAACAAAAAATGCAATAGATCCTCTGCAGATTTATTCTCCCAAAACGATTCAAACTTTCTTTATAAAATCCATCCATTCTCTGAAATACAATTAGCTGATGGTGCGACTGTTATCAGTACACCATAGTAGCAAGTACTAAACTCTCGACAGTTTTTCACCAAAAGCCCTTCCCAGATTGCAAAAAGAGAAGGATGCGGAGGAAAAAGCTCTAGCCCCTGAACTGCCGCTGATTCAGCTCAAATCTCCATCCCTGGCTACCAACCAGAGTGACGTCATCAACCAGGAGAGTGTGGATTCTAATGTCACCGAGCAGTCTGCACCTATCACCGTCTCCGGGTGATCACCACCATCGACTTCATGAGCATCATGCCCCTCAATGAGTGGTCAAATGAGACTGAAGCGAGACATTTCGAGTACAATTGAGTAGACTAATTGTTGATTACTCATTATATCTTAATCCTCAGTCTTAAAATTGACACTTAAAATTTCCCACGTAGTTTTTGTGCACGGTAATACTAATAGAACGTTTGTGAATGGGCCAAAAATAAGCTAAAAATGAATGTTTGAGATCTTTGTAAAAGTGTAAATATAACTTGATATTACTCTGTAACTGTAATTGTTCTTCATTTGTTCTAACTTAAATAATATATCTTTCTCTTTGTAAGATTAAAGAAAACACGTGAAGATTTTAAAAAAATCGCTCCAAGGCTGAGGAGATCAAGTATGAAGTACTGTAGAGCGTGGAGGAACGAAATCTTTCATCTAGTCTTGGTCTGCGTATGTTATTTTTGATGCATCTATTTTTGCTGTGAGTGTAAGGGGACAATGAAATTGATGTTGCAATTTGCAAATATTCTCATTGGCGTGGTGAGGCCCAACCAAAAGATCACATGTTACGTTGTACGATGAGGGTCAAGTTCACATGACGAACCTCATCAGAAGTACCTATGTTCAAAGTTGTGATCACGTAATAACATGCTGACCGTCACGCGATCTGACGATAAACTCTTCAGTGATGCACCACCTCACTTCACGTCACGTCCCTTCACATTTCGTCAGGAATTCCCACCACACGATCAGCTTGCCTGTTACTTGAAGATCTTATCGTCAGTACAAGCCCAGTCCAACCCTACTACACAGGGTTTTCTGTATATATAGCTCTCAGACAGCTTGTCTAGACATCAAGTTTTTCTACTCTCCTATCTGAAATCAACTGAAGTTTAACCGAAATGAGCACTGTCTATGATAGATCCACCAACCCTACTTTCCACCAGACTGCGGCGTACTATGAGGAAGAGTCAGACAGACTTACACCTTCTCCTGCCTCCTACCCAACATCCACCAACACCGTCTCTCCTACATCCTACCTGCAGTCCTCCCCCGCTAACTTTCCCACCTTCTACCCCTCCCCGGATTCCAGCCACAGTTCGGCAGGGTCTCCTCTAGCTCCAACTTCTCTCCCCAACACCGACCAGGCTGACTCCGGTGCTGAGACGAGTCTAGCTGGTCCAGCAACCTACCCCCACGCAGGACAGGACCTGAACTGTAACTTCTACGAGTACATGCACTCCTCCTTCCCAGCTTATCAGCACCAGTCTCAACCTTTCTACCCCACCCAGATAAACAACGTTTCTCATGGAGACCTCTACCAAACTAACACTTCCTATCTCTCCCACTATCCTTATAATCCCTATCTCTACTCTAACAGACCCTATCCTCACAGCCACCTCTACAACGGGAGACAGATGGTACCTCAGGACCTAGCCACCGACCCCCAAATTCTCTCTCAGTCAACTCCCCAACCTCTGAACATGATGTCCGAACTCCCCCAGAACTCCTCTACAACAGTACAGCACCCAGCAGACTCTTCAACAGACCACACTTCTTCCTCATCTGTCCAATCCGTTATACCTCCCTCCAACGATCCTGCTCAGAAATATCCTCCGGTCTTGATAAAAGGGGGCGGTAAGATCCGAGCTAAACCAGTTAGACGAACGGAGTTTTCAGCTGCAGATCTGAGAATCTTGGAGGAGCACTTCGCCGTGTCAGACTTCGCCAGAGGAGCCCGGAGGGACGAGATAGCCAGACAGCTGAACGTCCGACCTCGCTCCATAACCATCTGGTTCCAGAACAAGCGGGCAAAGCTGAGGGCCAGGAACCAACAATTAGACCTGCTGAAGAAAGCCGCTGAAACTGGCGTTGTTCAAGACTTTGAGAAGATATCCGATTTCAGATAGATTTAACTGTTGCTCTAGAAGGTCTTAGTTCTCAATATTTTGGGAGACAGTTTATCATAAGTCCGTTTTAGGGTTTTAGTGTTTAAAGTCGCGATTATTTGAAATATTTAAAGATGAATGTGTCAATGACTATTTGTGTTTGGCAAGATAAAGCAGAATGTTAGTCATTTATTTTCAAATAGTTAAAAATAGTTCAAACTCAATTGATTGCTTTACTTTTAGTACTTAGTTGAACAAGAAGATGTGACCTTCAGGGATTATTCAAAATTAGGTCAATGAAATTGAATATTGAATAACAATCATAATTATACAAATACAATTTACATCAAACATTCTTTTGAACAACATTCTATCAAAAAAGCTTTTGAACAACATTAACAATTAGATGCACTCTAAATGTATCAATGTTTAAAAATTACTATTACATAGTCTTTATACAAAGCGAAATTGGATATTGACGGACCGCGAGGCTAAGGTTTGCCTTCCATAACATTAAATCGGTCAGTAAATATTCACACAAACAATGACCGTCCTCACTCCTTAATCTGCTCAGCTCATGTCGGCAAGTTTTTTTTTCATGTCGGCAACTTTTCGCGCAACTGCATGGCATATAAGAATAAGAATCAGAGTCTATATTACTTGACTACCAGTATAAACTATAAACTATCAGTGCACTGTCTGAAAGTGCAGAACTGATAGTAATTAAGTCTGAAATGAACTTTTTGAGTAGGTTTAACCTTAACGTTAATAGCATTGAGGTGGGACAGGTACCTAAAATATAACTCGAAGTCGAACATAAATGCACATGACTTTTTAATATTTTAACCACCGACGACTGAAGCGATAAGAAATGATAAGGAATTTCCAATTGTGGACTGGGACAAGAAATAATTTACGGTAAATAAACCAAAAATAAACCGAAAAGTGCTCGCTCCATAAATAGAACCTGTCAGTTATAACACGTGTCACAGAACTCCCAGTTCACCTAACCTGTGAGTGTGACATGAAGGGTTCCTGATGTTAGGATATTATCAGCAGGTCTGGCGGCATAATATTGTCATGATTCCTCCCGATATCTGCGATCAATTACTTTGGCAACAAGTTATAATTACGATCGATCTCCCGCCAATGATCCTCCGAGATAAGTGCAGTTGTAGAGTCTGAGTGACACGGGGAAATTATGCGGAAGTCAGGATATTTACGTACTGCGTGTAACCTGATACGGTATTTAATCTATCACAGGATTGCAGATAAGGAGAAGATAAGAAAAGATAATTCGGGAGGTTATCGCTGCGACAGAAAGTGAGAAGGATCTATCTTCATGTGTTTACGTGTGAGTGTATTTTCTCTTCCTTCCTTTTGCTGATCGTTGTGCAAGTATTGTTGCCCACGGGGAAACTTCGTGTCCTACCGAACATTAATGCTTACAGTTACGCGGATTCAGATTTGAGATAACTCGTCTCTTAATGATGATCGATTTAGACAACGATGCTGGATTGCAGGGATTCTACGAGGAATTAATTAAAAAATTAATACTTCCACTGTCGAAATTTGTAATCTCTTTGCAACGATTTGTTTTGAAAGTTGACACATACTCATAGCTTTGACCGAAGTGCCGCGAGCCGGTTTTTAGTTTTTACCAGAGGTATATGCATAGGTAAAAGCGTAGTTAGATAAATTAAACCTGGCGGCGGTAAGCTGTAAACTATCGCCCTGAGACTCCCAGCTCTTTCGGACACCTGCCTCCCAGAGCACCTGCTCAGCTGCAGCTCCTCGCCGCCCATTGGGCTATTTCCCTGTCACAACCTGCTCTCATTGGCCGTCGTCTGTCACGCGACTAGAGCAGCTGCACAGTGATTGGATGGGGTTTGTCATGCGGAAGGATTGTGGTACTGTGATTGGTTAACAATGAATGAGGCTGATAATGATTGGCTAATGCGGTGTCTGGATGCTGGTGAGAGATGATAGAGTACAGGTTCTGTAGGGTAACACATTGCAAGTGAGAGAGGCAGCAGCTCAACACCTGTTTTTTAATAAATTTACAAAGACACCTGGTGACAAGGCGAGATCCCTCGTGTCGGGCCCGCACCAACCAGGCCAGCAATAGTCTGCCTTTTCTACTTGTAGTAAACTATCAGTTGTATAGGACACCTTCCGTTCTATTGTAGTCAACTATTAGTTGTATAGTATACCTTCTGTACTATTGTAGTCAACTATCAGTCTTATAGTATACCTTCTGTACTATTGTAGTCAACTATCAGTCTTATAGTATACCTTCTGTAGTATTGTAGTCAACTATAAGTTGTATAGTATACCTTCTGTAATATTGTAGTCAACTATCAGTTGTATAGTATACCTTCTGTAATATTGTAGGCAACTATCAGTTGTATAGTATACCTTCTGTAATATTGTAGGCAACTATCAGTTTTATAGTATACCATCTGTACTTTTGTAGTCAACTATCAGTTTTATAGTAGTAGTAGTTTTATACCTTCTGTACTTTTGTAGTCAACTATCAGTTGTATAGTATACCTTCTGTAATATTGTAGTCAACTATCAGTTGTATGGTATACCTTCCGTGCTATTAATTGTATTCAACTATCAGATGTATACTGTATAGTGTATTGTATCCATAGTATACTTCAGTTGTATAGTCTACGTATTTCACCTTAATACACCTATAGTTATACCAGGCCCTAGCATGTAGTCAACTCTTGAGCTCGATAACAGATAACTTATAATTACCGTCAACTCAGTGCCATTTTTAGAGTCAATTTTAACTGATAGTGATAAGTCTGAATTTATATCCTATGGACTCATTTAAATCTAAACTTGTTCCTTATCATTGAATATGATACAAAACTTATCGATGTTTAAGTAAAAATAGCACTACTATTAACTCAACACTACAATTGCCTGACTAAACTTTTGGTATACAGATACCCACACAACAGCTGTTCAGTGGTATTTATTGGAAATAGTCTGGTAATTGTGATATTAGTGAACCCTTATTTCCATTCTTCATAAAACACGTATTCCATTTCGTAGAGACCCCGGTTTTAACCCGACAGTCGATTTACGAACACTATCATGGACATAGCAGATGATGGGACGCAACGTGTCCTGCGAACCTAGCCTTTAAATTGAGATTCTACTCCCACGGAACACGTTGAGCTGCTGACAAAGCGTGTTTCTAGAATATAGTAGTTATATACTCCATATTTCTAACCCGGTTAGCTCGGTACCAAGCATTGAGCAAATTATCTAAGAAGGTGGTCATTGGTCAAAAGTGAAAAGGATCAAGCATAAAATCCAAGTAGGAAATAAGATCTGGGCAATCAGTGACGAGATTCCAGCTATTATACCCGGAGACCTTCAAATAAACTTTATAATAAGTCGGCCATACGTTTGGGTCTGAAATAAGATCTATCACCTTTGCATATCCTGGAAGTGCATGGGTGAGGAATCTAATTCATTAACCGTAGCCACAAGCACGTACTACCTATGTTTTGAACTAAGATTTGCCAAGTTTGCATTTATAACTTTGTATATCGTGACTGAATATTTCGTCAATAACAATCTTGCGTCATCTGCCCGACAGCTTTAATGTTTATTCAATTTCGAAACTTAACTTGAAGCAATCATCACAGCTTCACTTTCGTCTCGTCATATTGTCAGATAATAAATAGAAATCATTAGCAAGTCTCACGAGAGAGGCCAGTAGAACAACACTTTGTTGGTGTGCTGATAACGTCACTTCTTATCATCTGATAATTCTATATCGCATTATTACGGCCTATGTCAACACCTTCCCCTGGTCGCCCTAACTCGTGACAGTGCTAGCCGCTGTGAAGTTTCTATTCTATATTTTGCGGAGAATCAAATTTAGACCGGCATTCGTTAGAAAGGACATGTTAGAGAATGGCGTGGTTGGTGCAGAGTACTGAGGAAACAAACTGAAACAGTATGACATGTAAAGCAGTAGAACTTGGCCAGTGAGTAGTAACTCTGTGATATAACAGTTCACAACAGCCAACACAATGGCTATGGAACGCAGGTGCAATTCATCACGAACAATATAATTTTATTTCAATGGTTTTATTCAGAATATGAGATTAACTCCGATTTTCCCGCCTTTAGCTGGAGATGAAGCATGGGTTAACGAGTTACGAGATGACATCACAATCCCGAGGTCATGATGCCTTGTCTAATGGACTGTCTCCTAGGTAACCTTATCTCTTATCTGATAAGAACTTCGGAGACAATTTTGTACTATATATTCTATGAAAGGTTTATTGGACAATCTAGTGGAACAAGATACAATCCAAAAATATTTTTGGTTTATTTTATATCCTCCAAATTTCATAGCAGAAAGACTCTAGATTACAAAGCAATTGCGTGTTTGAATAAGCAGATCTCCCTGCAGTATGCGGCAGCTGCAGCCGATCTCACGAAAACGAGCCCGGTTAGACGGTAAACTGCTCCTGGAGGACAGAAACCACAACTCTGTCTGCATGATAGCCATGAACGACTTCAGGAAGAGAAACCTGCTCTGCGACTTTGTCATACATGCAGGTCAGCTTACCTTGTCAGTGTGAAAAAGTGGAATATTAGTTTAACAATGGTAGTGAATTATAATACTTTCAACAACTACTACTAAATAAATAATTTGAGTGACAATGTCTAAGTAGCTGAGGATGAAGAAAATATTTCTACAATAATTTAGCCCGTTTCATTGCCTCCGCAAACGACACAATGAAAGTGTAACTGTCCAATGGTAGTGAATCATGATCAATGACGACAAGTCTTTAAAGGCTCAAATTTGTTCAGTTCTGAAGCCCAGAAAAGAAAATTGGACATCTTAACTTAATACATTTCAGGGGAAAGAGAAATATTTGCCCACAAAATAATCCTCATCTCAACTTCACTATGTTTTGCTGGACTGCTTGACAGCGGAGGAAAGTTCTCTGAAGTCAACAAGTACAAGTGAGTTGAACTGTTCACTTCAAATTGGAACTGTTGAGTAGGGACTGTGTCAGTAGTTGAGATTGAGCCAATAGATGGCGCAACTCGTCTGCACTTCCGATCTCTGAAATAAATAAATTGTCACGATGCAGTATGCACTATACTAAGTTTAAGTATACTATTTTACCCAGAGTGGATTTAGACGGTGACGTGGTAGAAAACCTGATAGATTTCACCTACACTGGGACTATTGAGCTGACTCTAGTTGAAGTACAAGCCATGTTGGTAGCTGCTCACCAACTCAAGTTTATCACCGTCATTCGAGTAAGTTGAGTTGAACAAAGACATTGGTCCAGAGAAGGAATGTCCATGTACAACATTACGCCACGCAAACTCCACAAAAGTTTTGGTTTATCAATATCTGCAGATGACCAATATAGACCTCAAAATAACTTTCGGGCTAAATTTCACACTAATTTGTCGCACTGCGATCTATTTCTATATTCCAACTCAGTTTTCACTCATCACACCTCCCCCTGCAGGCCTGCATAGATTTCCTGAAGAGACACATGTCGGCCATGACCTGCATTTCACTACGACAGTTCAGCAAAACCATTCAGTGCGACGAACTGAAACTGTCGGCAGACGTGTACATCTTACAGCACTTCAGGGAGGTTTCCAATACTGATGATTTCTGCAAACTCGCTTACAGTCAGGTTTGTAGCTTCGTTGAATAATCTATTGAGAACATATTTTTCGATTTATCATAGGAAAAGGATCATAGGATCAAAGAAAATACTAAATTAAGATTTACACACTGCAAGTATGGCCGTGGATTTCAACACCGCTTCAATATTCTTATTCCTCAACTATCCCAATTCTCATCGCAACTATTTCATCGCTTGAACAAGTCAACTATCGTTTAAAATGATCTGTTACTTGTAAGTATGATCGCCGTGCCCGCAGGTGTGGGAGCTGATAAGCAGTGATAACCTACAAGCAGAGAGTGAGGATCTGGTCTTTGAGGCGGTTATGACCTGGGTAAAGTACGACGTGCAGAACAGGCGGTCCTACTTACAGTCCCTGTTTTCAGCCATCAGACTACCTCTCATCCCCATTAGATACTTGTTGCAGAAAGTAAGTTGTTTTGTTACTTCGGGCTAATAATAATGTAGCTATAGATAAATTCTAAGATAACCTAAGCCTCTCAAGTTTGCATAATTTATGTTCGTAAAATTGTCTTTAAAGTAATTCTATCGCATCGATTAAGCTGGATAAAATTATTAAGAGGAGGACTGGAGGATTATTTTACTTCATCCGTCTATCTCACCTTCTTAGCTTGAGACTGCTGATAACAGTTATGGTACAGGCAAAGAGATTAGAGGGACAATTAACTCTTAAATTACCGGTTATCATACGGGCGATAAGGAATCGTCGGTTTCAATGATGTTTAGATGAACAGATTTTCTTGGGTCCTTATCTTCGCAAATCCATTATCACCAAAGAGAACTTAATGCGGTATCGGCTTAATTTTACGACGAGAAAATCGTTGGATTGGTCGTAATAAATCATGTTAATCTACGTTGGCACTTCCCCAGCATCCTTTAATGATCAATTAGTGAGTTTAGAGTTTAGCCTAGGTTAATGAGTTTATGGGGAGAAACAAACATCAATAAAAACCTAAATATTTCTTATCAGAAGGGGTCTGGTTTTAAGTATGAAGTTATGTCTTTTGGAAAGTTAATTCCTCGCACCCACGCGCCTTGAAGCTCGATAATATTAATAAAATTATTCAATCAGCCTATCAGTGTTACACATTGATTTGCAGCTCTCTATCCAGCTGTTTATAACCAAGTAGCAACCATACAAGGAGGATTATGATGATTGAACACATGCTTTCAGTGAATTCTTTGCTAGTGAGTTAATGGAGCGATTGAGCCCAATCTGTTCATTATCACGCTCGAAAAACCGCCATTCTGTAGCCAGGTCCTAGAATTCTACCTCACAAGTTAAAAACTTAAGTCAGCCGTGCTATCAGTATCTGCACGGTATCCGAGACAGCTCAAATTCCAAAACAGCGAAGCGAAATTTTTGATAAAGACCATGCTGTGCCATACATGTTTCTGACGCAAATAAAATTTCTAGACAAGATTAGATAAGGTTAATATATCGCCCGTCAAAATTGTCTACATTGAGCCAATGGAAGCAAAAGGTGTGCAGAAATACCGGAATCTGCTTGTCAAGCATTGCTTTACTTACAAAAATAGGACCCACGTCTTGTTTCTGGCACTGTGGCGAGGTGTGACAAGTGACAACAGGACGTCGCGTCGCTTTAAGTTTATCTAATTGCTTATCTAAAACGTGCGATAACACCGGAAGAAGTAAGGTGAACTCTAGATATCTGTCTGACATGAGCCCTCACGTTGTTAGCCCCATCTCAGTACCAATAACAGGGAGGAAACATTATGACGTGGGTGCTGGGAGAGTTATCAAACAGTCGTATCTCGCAGGTGGAGACTGAAGAGCTTATCACGAGTGACGTGAACTGTAATTCCCTGCTGCACAAAGCTAAGAACTATCATCTACTACCAGGTAAGCAGGGGACTGAGCTAGGTTTCCGGAGTGGTAATCATGGCTGCTTACGAACTACGCTATCAAATTGAAACAAATAACGTAATTTCTACCGTACACGATTTCCACAATTGATTCCACAACCCTGCAGATAACAGAGGTCAGTTTGTTATCCCTGGACCTTTACAGAATCCAGGAAGGTCAAGGTTGGTCAGCAATGTCTTGTACGCTGTAGGCGGTGAGGAACTTAACGGAGCTCGCCTCAGAAGTGTAAGTTCAAGCCAAAAAACTCTCTTCTCTTTTAAACCATTTCGTGCGTTATTATATTAAAGGGCGTGAGATAAAAAGAAATTGCAATCCAAACTTTGAAAAATCGTAGGACTAAATAGATTTAATCCAACTTTAACCGGACAGGTGGAATGCTACTCTACAGAGACAAAAGAGTGGATCCCGGTAGCGAACCTGAACACGGAGCGGAGTGGGGCGGCAGTAGCCTTCCTGCAGGGCTATCTTTACGCTTGTGGAGGTCAGACTTAGTTCTAACGTTGTGTGTGGAAAGTCGATATAGGTCAATTTAACATAGGTTAATTTCTTTCACGGGTATTGTCATTCCTAGATAATTCAGAGTCAAAATTTCTGTAAGATAAACCAGGAAATATACAGAACTTCGAATCAACTGAATAAAAGAAAAGGAAGATGTAATGTGATTCATGGAGCTAATCGTCGAATTCAACAGGTTTTGAGCAGTCCAGCGCCCTAAGCAGCGTGGAAAGGTACGACATTTACAACAACCGCTGGAGCTACCTCCCACCCATGATCAAGGAGAGATCATGTGCTGGTGCTACTGTCCTCGACAACTGCCTGTAAGTCTATTGCAAGTATTTTCATTATGTTTAGTGTTTTAAAAATTACCATAAATTATATCTATTACGATATCCTATGATCTATATCCCTAAACTTTCCTAAAGATACATTATAACTAACCTCCCTTTCTAACTCCACAGATATGTAGCCGGAGGAAACTCTAGTTCGACCACACTGAACTCAGTGGAGAGGTTTGACCCACGAGACAATGGTTGGAGTGCTGTGGGGAACATGCAGTTCCCAAGAAATGGAGTCACTGTCTGTCAGTGTAAAAACATGGTGTACGCTATAGGGGGTCACGATGGTCACCAGGAACTTAAGTGTGTCGAGAGGTACATATTGAAATAGTTCGATTTTAGCAATAGCTTGCCCCGATCTATCAGGAGCTTGAATTTAAGTGGGAATTTCTATCAATAACATTTACGTAAATATTTGGTGACCAGAATTTGATCTTGAAACAGGGGTTGCCAAAATGAAACGCCACAACAAACAAGGATTGCCAAAATGACAGGATGCTTTAGACAAAGATTGTCCAAAAGACTTATCTTGCTATCAATCCTCCTACAGGTACAACATCAGAATGAACAAATGGGAGAGTGTATGCTCCATGCACTCCCACCGCTCCTACGCAGTGGCTGGAGTGGTGGGCGGGGAGATAATTGTAGTTGGCGGTTATAACGGCTCGATAAACTTAGCCACTGTGGAGAAGTACAACCCAGTTAACGACAGTTGGTCCATGTTGTCCATGTTGGGCAGTCCTCGGAGGTGAGGGCAGATATTGCAGACTTCTCAGATTGAATTCATCTTTTTCTACTTAATTTCGGAAATCGCTTCTTTTACCTAATTTGCAATACTTTCAACTTCATTGAGATGACTCTAATTTCCTGATTTTCAGCTATGCGGGGTGTGGAGTTGTTGACGACAATTTGTTCGTGGTAGGAGGTTGTGACGTCACACAATGTCTTAACACAGTCGAGATGTACGATTCTGCCTCTAACAAGTGGAGTCCATCAGAACGGATAAACGTACCCCGGGCATGTTGTGGCGTTTCTGGACTTTACTTCAGCTCATGAGGGACGGATTGAGTTTAGCTCCTCGTGAAATCGGGAAATTTAAGTTTGTGATGATAACTCGTTTGAGAAGTGGTCTGACTAAACTGATTCAGAGTCAACATTCGACGGGCCAACAAGACGATTTAATCGAGGCGAAAGAATAACTCTATAATGGTTTATTACGAAAAATTCGACCATGATTGCAGAGTGACTGGTAACAATTTTGAAATTAGACCAGAAAGAAAATAACGCGCGACAGCCAACATAATAATGTTAAATTGTCATCAACTTGATTATTAAGTAGATTGTTTTCTAGAGACTTACAAGTTAGACGTAGGCCTAGGGTTGTGTTATTGACTTTTGCAGATGATTTTTTAGATGATTCGTGAATAAATTTTGAACTTAGAGTGCTTCAACTCATTTTTAATGATAGCGATAGAATGTGATATGACGTTTTTCAGTTTTAAGTAGATAGGCAAATTCAATTAATAATCCAGCGATTGTTCTTATCATTAGATTTAGACATGTCTTATATTTATCAAATTGATAAATAGACATGTAGTGTTACTCAGTAACGATTTTGATGTTCATTATTTCGAATTTTACTGAGTTAGCTGAATGGAATGAAAATTGGCAATATTAGCAGTATCGGTTAACTTCTTTGAATTTCACACCACAGATTACTCATTACGTGTCAAAGTTGTATTGTTATTTGCTAGGTTCAAGAGCACATTGTGCTACTGTAGTTGTATATGTACTAGGCGAATAATATTAATGTGAAGAACCTATCTTTTGATTAGAAAAAGAACTGCAAGTGTAGTTACGTACATCTTTTAACAAGGAATACACAATGTGAAAAAATGTATGTAACTACACTTGCAGTCCTTTTTCTTATCAAAATTACAAAGAAATCCTTCTTCTTTACACCAAGAACCTATCAAAGCTCATGTATCTTAGTTAATCCTATATTATCATGAAATTTGAAAAAACATGCTTTGCAATATTGGTATGACCACATTATTTGTGTAGCTATTAACTATCAACGTTCAAAGAATCTGATAGTTTATCATTCATTGGGCTCTGATTGCAAGGTTTATTAAATTTTATTGATTTTTCAGGTTACTCATTTTAGAATATTCGTTTTACTGATTCAGATTGCAAAAGCTGCACCGAAGGAAGGTCTTAGGTTTACTGCAATGCACAGCGTATGTATCTTGCGTACGATTAAGTAAGTTCGAAATTTAACAATTATCCGATAATTCTGTTAAAACGATTGAGTATCCCACCTATTTATTGATGGTGGGTAATTCTTGGCCTAACGAGGCGCCGTAAGGTTCAGCCTGCTCCAAAATTGAAGCTCCATTTCTTTGTCTAGCTGACGGAACTCTTGGGACGAACATTTGAGGCATCACATTGCAATTTTCTTGTAAAACATCATCTTCGTCGAGCAGGGAATGGGAGCTGAAATGGATTGTTGGTAATGAGATTAAACAAAAAAAGTGGAGATGCGGGGTCTCGAACCCCGGACCTTGCGCATGCAAAGCGCACGCTCTACCGCTGAGCTACATCCCCAGATAAACTTTTCAACAAATTAATGAGGTGAAAATGAAAAAACTTGTTGTGAGAGGTTTGGATAAGGTGAAATCATTGTCTAATCCTGCCGTTGATGTCACGGCATGACGTCAAGTCGTTTAAAACTGATAATTCGTCCAGGTTGCAATTTGGAACTTGACTAAGCGATTTTATACTAATTGCAATGAATAGAACTAAAAAAGCTATTAGCTAAATTAGTGGAGATTCTTAAATATTTGAGTTTGAGTAAAAGTGGAGATGCGGGGTCTCGAACCCCGGACCTTGCGCATGCAAAGCGCACGCTCTACCGCTGAGCTACATCCCCAGATATCATCAAACAAAGTACAAGGTATTTATTCATATAGTAAATGCCACCTAGGACAGAGAGAACAATAGTGTCACTGTCACACGGGAATCCTTTCACTCTTAAGACTAATTACTATTGAGTGGCAACATATCTAAGTTGTTGAACTAAGACTATGCTTACTGTTTGGGTCTGGAAATAAGCACAAGAACTAAATACCTAAATATTTCAAGTTGTAAACAAAGCAGACCTGCTATGTAACTGAGCTGGACGTTCCCAATGTACTATGTGGTGGGCAGACACGTCTTTACTGTCAAAATAGTTGATCAGCAGCCTTTTTGACATTCCTTTAGCTGAAATCATCGCAGTTAGTCAAATAAGCGTCCTCAAAATGCAGTTTAGGATGCCCTTAATTTCCCAAGATATGAAAAATGAAGCTGCAATTCGCTTAAGCCACACATAAATACTTTGACTCACTATTTACAAGAACTAAACAATTTCTGGAGGTTTTTGAAATTGAAAAGTATTCATTGATAACAGAATTACTGAAATAATGATTAAGAATCCCTCAAAATTTGTCATTTAATTCAGAGCGGCTTACATTTTAGCTGTATACAGCGTGTAGTGTCACATCGTGCGCTGAGTTTCTGTCAAGGTGAATGCTTGAAAACTCAACATAAATACGAGCGCGCGTCTCGTCAGAATCTGGCGAAGACCCTTTTTGGCTGACCGATTTAAACGAAACGGCAGGACAAGGTATCTCAGAGCAACCAACCGAGAAAAGACCCCCGAAAACCTCAATTTAAACCGGAAAGAGATAGAGACATGAAAGTTTTAGGTATTGTAGCTCTGTAGATATTGTAGCTCTGTGGCTTAGGCTATGTCAAAATTCGATCCGACCCCTCAAAGGCCCTTTTAGGGCCCTAAAAGGCCCAAATAGTCTACAAATTGGAGTCCAAACGAAAAGAGATGGAGACATGAGAATTTCAGGTATTGTAAATCGCATAAGATTCTGTGGCTTAGGATATGTTAAAATTCGATCTGAGGGCCTTTCAGCCCAAGAAATGAAAATGAAATTTTCAACTTAGGCCTAGAAGAAAAGTAAGACCGGTATGTCGTGTCAATGTAAAATTTGACGACGAATCCAAATTTGATAGTTTCGCAGCCGTAAAATTATCACTGACCCCTAAAGTGAACAATGAGATTCATCTATACTATGAGACTCAATAATACTTCACAGTTCACGACTACACCAGACTAAACATTTTCGTTACGGCGATACAGACACGTTCCACTGAATAGCGACACATAGAATGTCGATAGAGAGCGTATTTCAAGTGTAGGTAGAGAGTACAATACATTGGCTTATCAGTAAGCAAATACCTGCAATACCAATAAAAACTCACCTATTTCACGCATTTTCCTTATGTTTTTAGAAAATCCCGATATACTGACGCAAGACACTTTGTAACCATTCAGTACTATTTCATAATACGGGAATCCTGAAAACTATTGGTTATCCCTGGGGAAAACATATCCTGTAAATATAAACTGATAACAGATAAACGTAACAGTAAACAACCGACGCTTAACTAAGAATTGTAGATACTTACATAAACTATCAATCCTTTGGAGTTTGGTGACATTTTTATTAAAATCTTTTAAAATCGGTCAAATACATACAACTTAAACAATGATTGTACAAGACTAAAACCCATCTAGCAACCACCTCTTGCCAAACATATTTTAAGTTAAAAAAACAAATTCCCTGCATGTTATAGATGTATGTAATATATATATTCAAAGGATTTGAGGGTCTCAAAAACACAGATGTGAGTGTTTAAAACACTCATGTACGAGATTGGGCCCTAAAATGGAAATCGCAACAAATATAAGATGGAAATAGTTTAAGACTGATCTTATAATTTTTAAAAAATCATGTAAATAGTATTAATAGTAAAGATCATGAGTGTGAGTGAGCCTGTGTTGTTTGATTGATCTGTAGACAGTTAGTGTAACATGCATTAGGAATAAATATTTGTGCTTTTGTACTCTAAATTTATGTAGCGGGGTCTGCTGCCCTAAAAAGTATCTCTTGCCAAAGGTGATAAGATAAAATACTGGATGACTATGTTACACTGCTCGGTCCAGTTGAAGGTGGAGGCCACCATTAATCCAAGATCTTTTTCCCTTTCTACGTGAAAAACAGTTCCATAAGCGAAAATGTTTTCCCGTATTTTGCCATTCAGGCCTGAAGGGCCGAAATGGCAAGAGCCAAGATTGTTTCGATTGTTTCAATCGCCAACCCTTGTTTTGTACTTTTTCTGCATTTTATTATGACGAATTAGCGACAGCATGATACGAAAAATTCAGCGGACGCCTGCCACAGTAAAAGCGGCCGCAATTCTAGTTAAAATATAAGCACTCCAAATTCACTGACCAGTGCTGGATCTCTCATGAAGTCTGAAGTACAAATTGTGTAGTTTCCCACGGTGAATTTGAACATCACCAACGTAGTACTGATAGATTCCCGCGTCTACGTTTACTCGATATGATCTCGTCTGAAATAGGAAAATTTCTAGGAAAATCCGAGAGAGCTCTAAAAGTCCTAAAAAAGTGTAAAATCGTCGATATAAGATTCAATATAAGTTAATGTTTGCTGTGTTTCTTAATGTCATTATATCAGATTATCGTTATCTAATTAATTAGCAGGGAGAGGGACATTGGACAAGACAATCTTGCAAAAGTCAGAACTTCGGGTAAAAACCTATTCAAGTCTAGGATGCAACAACTCTATTTTACTTAGCATTGGGATATAACAATACCTTAAAAGTCTGAGTAGCTCTGTAGAAGAAATAGAGAACGAGCGCTACAGGAAAAATGATTCCCTGGCCCAGTGAGAGAGAGGTAAGGAGAGCAACATTAATCCATATTGTAGTTATCAGAGTCGATATCACAAACACAACACCTGCAAGTAGTTATCAGTGTCGATATTACAAACACAACACCTGCA
>JH153292.1:282504-295821 GCA_000226015.1 Mnemiopsis leidyi
ACAAACACAACACCTGCAAGTAATTATCAGTGTCGATATTACAAACACAACACCTGCAAGTAGTTATCAGTGTCGATATTACAAACACAACACCTGCAAGTAGTTATCAGTGTCGATAACACCTGCCCAAGATTCTCGAGTCAAGAGCGTTAATTATAAGATGATTTATTAAGTAATTATAAGATTATTAATAACTATCATCTAGGTTACTATTCACAGTTTTTCACTCTTTTAATCTTCCTTGATAATCTCAACAATTAAAGTGCATACCTACATGTACTGTAACACTGTACCGCTACACTGAACTGGTTGGAAAGAGCTAAATGCCGCCCTGGCCTTATATCACAGCTGCGCTGTAAAAGCACCTCATCAATATACAAGTAGAAATACAGTACACTTACACGATATGTAGAACTCAGGAGGTCGATCAGAATACACCAGTAAGTTAGGATCCTTCTCGTCCCTTACGAAGGGGTAGTTCATGTTGTGCATAATCTGAGACTCCAGTCTGTCCTCGACTTTCTCCAGTATCGACCACTTGCTGAACACGCCCATATCCCCTTACTGAGGGACGTCAGTTAGACACAGTGCAAACGTAATTTTGCTTGCGGTTTTAAATCGTTTATCTACGGAATTATAGCAAGATAAAGACCAGGAAAGGTCAAGGGAACCGGGTAAAAGCCAAAACAAAGTATCAAGCACAAGTTCGTCAGTCGTCACTCTTATTATTGGATAATCAAATTGAGAAAGTAAGAGGGGGCCAGGGGTAGCAAAACGTTTTGCAGAATTTATCTAATCGTTATCTGAGATAAAGACAATATAACGTAACTGTATATATGTCACTTGTCTAGTGGGACATGCTTTCCTCGCCTCGTGACGTTTAAAAACATTCACGCAATTAGTACGTGACCGTGACTTTAGAATAGCACGTAATCCTTTAGTTTAGATTTAGTTTACGTTATAGATCTAGGTGTTTAGTTTTTAGTTGTGTTTAGGTTATAATAGGTTTAGTTTAATATTGATATCGCAATGGGAGTACATCATTTGGATCTGAAAAGATTAACTATTCTTTTAGTGGCACTTCTGGTAAGTGTAATCGGGTATAGAGAGGAATAACTTCATTCAAGTCCAAGCAATTAAAGCTTGGTAGTTGTTTATTTCGTAAACTTCTCTCAAGTAAGCATGTTCGCGAATGTCTCCCTGGCGTAACAAAAGTATGCCTCAGTTGAGGGTGCAAGGACGAGGTGAGCTGGCACTGCAGTTTGTGAAATATAGCTACTCAGACACCTGCGACTCAGGACAGAGTAACGACTGTGACTTCTATTTCAGAGTCACAACCTCCGGCGCGTTCACTTCGTAAGTTTTTTAGTGTTTAGTAATGATTTTTCAAGGACATTCCGGGATAGAAGGGCTGGATCATATTTAGTTTAAAACTGTGTCTGCGAATTTTTTATTTAGAAAACAAAGAAAATTAAAGTCTCATTTTAGAATTTGGTAGCATTTAAATAACTGCACCTTGCAGAACGTTTAAGAGCAAAACAACCAACAATAATAATACAATCATCTTTGGGGATTCATTCAGCAATGGACATCCGAACCCAATGGGAATAACTTTTACTACTAACGTAAGTTACCAAACAACAAAGAGAATCTCTAGACTTGGTCCCACAAGCCTGAACTAATAGCGACTAATAGCGACTCATTCAAAATCTGTTAAGCCCAGTAATTCCGTTTAGGGAAGTTTTATTTACAAAATAGCAATACATGGAGTTGCAGTGTCCCCTTTTTAGTTTTACTTGTTGATCAATTTTCTATTGCAGGGAAGTGTACTTTTAAACGTAGAAGTTTGGGACGAAGATGGGGTATTTACGGGATATGACGATAAGATGGCTGTACTTAAATACACTTTCGACCCAAGTAAAAGCAAGGCTGGTGAAGCCTGGAAAAACGTCAACTTAGATGATTCTCTGGTGAGTGAAGGACTTCTAGATGTTTATATTAAACTGGAATTCTTCATGACATAACCTATATGCATATCGAGTTTTATCTCAATAATAACAAAAATGTCTTAGTTACAATTATTTCACTTTCCTTTAAAGTGTTATTAAGCTTGAATTCAAATTGCTTTATCATAATAACGGTTGGTCGGATGATTTAAGATTGATTGTGAAAGCCCAGACTTAGTTATGTAGTATGTGGATTGACCGGTGGTTTATTAGCTAGTATAAAAGGAGTGCTCAGTTTTCAGGAATATAATAAGTCGCATAAATTTGTATTATATGGGTTAAAATGCATAATACGCACAGCTGGTAGCTTTTCACGTATTCGACGATTATAAAAGTATGAAAGATACTGATCTACTTTAATTTCTAAACCGATGACTAAATTATGTATCCGTACATGCACTGATTGGGAAGTTTTGAAGGGGTTCGAATCGCGATAAAAAGGTAGTGCCCATTACCCTACTTACAATTCACGTCTATGAAGTTAACATTGTCTAAGTTATAAGAATTATCAAGGTAACGCCCAAGAAATTCAATTGCGGGCGGGGATTTTCAGTCATGTAAGAGATACAAGTATATTGAACTAATAGTTTAAACTAAAAGCTAGTGGTTAAAAATTATCGCATAAACTCATCCGTATTTTAAAATTTTGCCCTGGATATATTTTCTTCATGGCAACTTGATTGGATTATCTTCAACAGACTCACAACAAAGCGTTAGTCTCCCACAAGATAGCCCCTCAACCTCTAAATTTTCCAAACATGAAGTTCCTAATGCTGATAACTCTGCAGGGATCAAGTCTCACGATCAAGTACAAGATTGAATCCTGTTCCCCTCACTTCGATGGTTACGGTTGCAACAGCTGTGCAACAAATTACTATCAGTTTAACTGTTCTGTCCACTGTAAACCAACAGAATCAGTGTCCGCCAACTACACCTGCACCGATATTGGTAGGTCATGTCCTTTTATTAGTCCTCAATATTTGTAAAGTACTTAATTTGTGAAATCGGATCATAGCAACTTTCGTTGGGGATTAACTGAAATACCCAATACCGGTTTTGCACCCCGGGCTGCTATGAATTCAATATTTCATGGACTAGGAATTAAAACGCATGAATGTGAACAATTAGCCCATTTAACAAAATTGGGCGATAGGTATCTTTTACAATTTTCTATACTTACTAAATGGGAATTGTCTCATAAATTATTGATATTACGAAGATAATAATTTTTGACAGAACATTTACCCATCAACGCTTTTTGAGCAATTACGACACAACCAATCCATAAATATAAACATAATAAAACCACTTAACTTGCGGTATTCTCAGTTACAGACGACAAAATATTTGTAAAATCTTAGCACTCCTGCCATTCAATGGGAGATTAATCATAACACTTGATAATCAGGTCGAGCTTGAATATATTGTCTAAAACACACCACTTACTCTAAAGAAATTTTAGCCGCTAACATGTTATAGAACAGGCCTGATTTACTTTCAAACAATAGTAGGTTACGTATGAGGTTGTTAGTCATGGTTAACTTGAGTATTGTTAATTTGATAATTCTTTGCTCTCGTTAAAATCCTAAATTTGGATGATTCTTGTAATCGTTCTCTTACCTTGGTCATTTTGTGGTTTTTGTAATAAAATCGCATCATTTGTTCATCAAGTAACAGTAAATCTACTTATCTTTATCATGTTTATTAAAATGTAATATTTTTGTAAAAGAATTTCATGTCAAAAAGGATGCCATCATAACCACCTGGACTTACTTTAATAATGAATAGGACGATGAAAGTCGTGATGATCATTTTGTAGTTCCAACAAGAAGAGAGCTGTCAAGTTTTAACTGTCAGATAACGTTTCATGCGGCAATTGCAGCCTGCTTGCCGCATGATACAATATTTGACAGTTAAAACTTGGCAGTTTTCTTAATCTATGTTAGCCGTTAATCTTTCTTAGTAATTTTTACCAATTAATTTAAGCCGTGTTAATATTTAGATTCAGTTGCTAGTTGTTGGTTATATTTCACATTAAATGTTTTGTCAGCTATGAATATGAAAAATGGAATATTTTTCGAAACGTCAGATTAAATACGATTTTCGCTTGTTGGAACAACAAAATGATCATCACGACTTTCATCGTCCTATTCATTATTAAAGTATCAAAGAAGGCCATATTTTTAACACCTCGACTTAATAACTGATAATGATATACCTAAAACATTTCTTTGTCCATTTTAGAACAACGACAGGTCCACCCAAGACTCTTCATAGCCTTCTTACTGCTGTTCGTAAAAAAATAAAATGGAGAAAAATTAGATTTAAGTTTCAGCACCTATGTCATGGAAGAACAAACTAAGTTCTAATTTGCGCATTGCGTGAATAAATATTTTACCACAGACCAGCTGACATGAACAATAGTTAACATACTGTTTGATAAGATGTGTGGGGTAGGTCAGAGGTCTAGGTACCTAACACATCAGGGTGCTATCAAGCAGGACGAAATAAATTCAGTCGGACAACTACCTTTATATATAGAATTCGTAGTTTCAAGATAAGAATGTTTTTGAAACATAAAACAGTCTGTCTAGACATGAAGCTTGGCGTAAGGAACCTGTGCCGGGTGCCCCGGACAGCATTACTCTGACTCTGGTCTATTTAAGATAATATTAAAACGGTTGCGGTGTGTCGATTGAAAAGTAAAGAAAACTGTCTTGGGAGATTACCAAACCCTGGCACTTGATACAGGTCGTTTCCATAGTAGCTGAAAGAGATCAGTTAGAGTATGATCTGTTTGCTGGCCTACTTGATCTTAATAACATAAGACATTTTTATTCCATGTCATCATTAAGATTTAAGGTGATAATTAAAAGGAATGTATACTTCACATCGAACATATGAACCAATTATGTAGTGTATATTCTGGGGAATAACATCATTTTATGTTTTTGTATAACAGTCTCTTTGACCCTGTGTTAATTCCTTCGAAATCGGAAATTGGAAAGATCTAGCACGAATGTTAAATGATACACCCTGTAGCTGTGCCCAGGAGACTGAAGATGCTTTGAATTAATTCTTCCTGAACATCATTGATCAGTTGTTATGCGTTTGTTTTTCGGTTGACTTTTACCTGCTGATATCAATTTCTGGGATAAAAATATATCTAATTTTCTGGGATAAAAATATATCTAATCTATGTCTTGGTCGATCATCCCAGGAACCTTTTCTTGGAGGAGCATTTCCCAGGAACCTTTTCTTAAGTTGTAATAAGGGCAAGGGTGTTTGCTTCTTGGCTGGCACAGTTGGTAATTGCCGATAGTTCTATTCATTTTACTTCTCTTGCTGGAAGCTTCTAACTTTACTTTTATGGGTTGGAGGTGAGAGTGATTTAAGACTAAAAATTTTGTCCATGGTTGCCATCTATGATATCCAATCGAAATTTTTTTGCTGTGGAAGCGTGGATCATGTTAGGTACTATCAACTGTAGCCTCGTTTCCGAGAGTATCATGTCCTCAGTCCTGTGATCAGTCGAGTGAAGAGTTTATTTCTCAAGCTTGTTCATGCAATTGGCATTGGGTAACAAGTGCTGATGCAGCCGTTTTGCGGTGAGGTAATGAGGTTCACCCCACTTATTAGCTCAGAGACAAGAAACACTAGAACACTGTATCTTTGCTTGACATTATTCGTTGCATGTTCGATATGTTTCTGTGAAGCCAGCGATCTGTCGAGATGGATTGAGCGCACTTATTTCTCACAAATGACGTCATCAATTTTTCGGCATTTTTACCCCTCTTGCACCCTCTATCATCATTTGTTATCATGACTAACCCCCCATCCCCCACTCTCACAAGTGTAGTGGTCCCTTCTGATCCTAACAGCAACTGATGGTCGACCTAAAACATAGAATGATGAATAAGTTTAAGGTCGGTGTAGAGTCATAGTAACCAGACTAAATGACTGGAAATCAAACTGTAGTAGGTCCAAGAGAGATTTAAAGATAATTTCGGTACCATGTCCTACATTCTTTGAAGATGGTTTGTCTTATACTCGGAACAATATTCCTAAGCTTCTTGGTAAGAATTTATGCTTAATTTGATTTTGAGAATTTCTTAGGAATTAATTTAACTCAATTTCAACCATATCAATGCAATGTTGACAAAATTTAGAATCAGAGCGGCATAATTAATTCTTCCAGGAGTTATACGAGGGAAGTGGAGTTGGAAAAATAAAATTCATCTCATACTATGATAGCGGCAAAGTTAATTCAAAGAATATCTGTGGGGATATGGGCAGTGTATGCGATTTTTACTTTGACCCACTAGAAATAATAGGGAAAAAGTGAGTCATTCATTTTAGAACTAGTAAAATGTTCAACTTTCGCCTTTATGTTGAAGTATGCATAGCAAGCAAAATTATAAATTGATGAAATATTGAAATACACAGTGTGACTAGAATAAAGACGAAGCAAGTGGATGATACGTACACACTCGACCTTCAAAGAATTCTACCTGATATACAATACGTCGAACTTGATACAAATGTAGGTTAACACTTCATCAGTAAAGTATTTTATAAAGTCTAAGTACTTTATATAAGATATTTCTAACGCGGTAGAATATCAGTGTGTTTGAATGAATGTTCCTTGGCACTCTCTTAGAACTTTAATCTATAAAGATATATAGAACTTGTAGGTTAGTTAGAGTATGACCAGCATTATATGGAGTGAATTGAGACTTAGCTGGCCCAACAATTTTCCTATTTTTGTGTAGGACACAGTAACGATAACACTGAGAGTGATGGATGCAGATTTCAACCAGCCTGATTTCATAAGAACAATCCATTTTGAAGTTGATTTCTCTTTAGTAAGCCTCGGTGAACACTGGAGGGAAGGAGAATACACTAAAGTAACCATTTTGATATTTGGTATTTAGAAGGATGTTGGAATAATGTCACTACACATCTAATCGATCTGTTTTTCGTGCAGTAACCGATTTAAATGTACATACATTTAGCTATGAAGCAAACTTATCAAAATATCATACTTTGTACATTTTGTTATTGAAGTTAGATAGTAACATACTTACATAATACATATTTACATAGTTCTTTGCCAGGAATCGGGTAATTGTATATTGAAATTGGAGTATTCTATTGACAGCTGTGACGAACATTTCATTGATAAGGGATGCAACTTTTGTGAGGAAAATTATCACACGGTTACATGTGACACATTCTGTGAACCAACAAAGAACTACACATGTAACCATGAATCAGGTCAGGGGCAATATACATGTTTCCCTATACCCGGCCTGACTGTGAACATAAGATATTAGAATTTGCCACAGTAATCATTTGGTATATTAGCTTATTCGAGGAATAAGTTTGTCAAATGCATCCTAATCCATGTTAATTTATAAAGAGTTATCAAATGGTCATTTTTCAGTTTTGCAGTCATTTTTTGTTTGAATGAAATGCTTTTTGAACAAATTTTGTTAGGCCAATTGAAATACATTATCTCTGAAATGATTGGACATTTACTGTCTACTCGGCCTTCATCTCGGTAGTCCCACAAATTTAATTTCTGATAGGTAGAGTGTAGTTACATTGTATCTCTTATCCTGACAATTAAGGGCCTAACATAGCAAGGGCCTAACAATCACAAGATTTAACTAAAAATATTAAAACTAATGATGATGTAACTGTACATATCAACAGAGAACAGATTCTTTTGAAAAGTTTTGAAATCGTGTGATCAACATCTGACCTATAGGGCCAAGTAGAGGCAAGAGACGTTTACCCTTGGCTGTATACAGAGCCTGGAATATCTACGATATTCTGCAGTGGTCTATTGCATGGAAGCATGGTTCATCACACATGCATGTTAATTCATATCAATGAAATGAGTTCCGGGCAAGTTGAACATATATTTCGCACACCTACAATGTCCCAAATACCACCTGATGTAAACCTAAAAAGCACTGGGGACCTTATGCACTTTAAAATCAGGCAAATTTCGTTAAACCAAGTGATCCACTCAGTCTCAGTCACTGAGTTTTAGTGATTATAATGCATGAAACATCTAATGAGTGAATCAATATGTCACCATCTAAAGAATCTGGTACAATTAATCAAAGCAGGTTACTGCAAGGTGATACAGTTTCTTGGCGATATGGGTTCTGGAAAACCTTGCCAAAAGAATTAAAGGATAAGATCCGTCTAGAGGACATGCTCCATGCTACCATCCAAAAATCATAACAATTGTCTTTGCTGACGATTGTTCTATACATGAAACTTTAGTTCAAAGTAGTGCGTTTATCTTGTTTATTTTTGTTGAGCACTTCAGTTTGCAATTTACCAAGTGAAACTACATATATACATATATATACAAAAAATGTCAAATAGAATTTCTGTCGGCCTACTGAGTACCTCTATGTAGGGTCTGATTTGCGAAGAGGTCACAAAAGGTCAAAAAGCCAAACTTCATTGAAAAGGACATAAATTTAATCACTTTGTATTCTCATTTGAGAAAGTGTGCAAGGTCTAATTTTTTAAAGATCACAATAGGTAAAAAAAATTTGATTAAAAGGATATCTGTATAACACTTTGTGATTTCAGGTGAGAAAGTGTGTGGTTATGGCAGAAAGGAACCTGATTGCACCACATGTCAACAAGATTATTATACTGCAAACTGTGCCAGATATTGTGTAGACATATCCGAACGACAGTTCTGCAACAAGACAACGGGTTTAAGGACATGCCTTAACAACTGGGTAGGAAAGCAGTGTGACACTTGTAAAGCCAATTACTATGGATCAGATTGTTCAGTTCATTGTGTTGCTGTGCCAGGTACATCTTATAACCTACTCTATAAATGAATCCAGGGTGTTTAATCGATTTTTGATAATAATTTATTCTACAAATCAATTAAATTCTTGACAGCTAGTTTAGGCAATTTGACGGTTTGTCGATGGACACATACCGCACAGGTAACGCACACTTAAGGGACACATAACGCACGGGTACGGCACGGGTAACGCACGGGTAACGCACGCAGGGACACTTAACGCACGGGTACGGCACGGACACATAACGCACGGGTAAGGAACACCTACGGACACATAACGCACGGGTAAGGCACGGGTAAAGCACGGATAAGGAACACTTGGAATATTTCATTCCAGAAATCATTTTACATTATATACAACCCTGTTTATGTCCAAGACGATTATGACGTCTTATTTACAAATAAACATTGTAATTTGAATTAACCCTTTTATTTACTTTTTGCTTTTTTTGAACCTTATTTTAAGTCATCGTATAATTAATAAGCGACAATTGGTGTTACTGTAACTCCTGTGCAGCTGGGAGTGAGGAACCAGCGTTGATCAACTGTACGATTTCGTCGTATTCAGCTACGGTGCAGGGCAAGGAGAATGTCCTCCATCAGGATGTTGAGGGTCGGGACTCGGGATGGAGGAGGGTTAGAAGGGGGAGGGTTGGTAGGGGAGGGTTGGGGGGAGGAACATCTCCACTATCAGCAGTAGGGTCAGGTCGAGGTGGAGGGGTGCTATCAGGAGAAACAACAAACAAAACAATGTGTGGCTCCTGGTAGTGGTACTACGATCCTGACTGATAAATGGTGTGGTTACAACACACTTTCTCATCACGGCTTCGTCCACCTAACAGTCAATTACAGCCATGATTTTGTGGATCCTAACACCGGAGGAGCTTCTGCAAGGAGATTCCTGACCTCATGAAGAGAATACTTGATATTTGCGAAGTGTATGTCTTTGTATATCATTCAGATTTGTCTAATCAAGATTGTTGTAAAATCTTAAAATATAAATATCATTTATGAGGTTGTTATAAATTTGATTTTATGGTACAGTAACACCAATTGTCGCTTATTAATTATTCGATGACTCAAAATAAGGTTTAACAGGGTTGTATATATTGTAGAATGATTTCTGGAATGAAATATTCCAAGTGTTCCTTATCCGTGCTTTACCCGTGCCTTACCCGTGCGTTATGTGTCCGTAGGTGTTCCTTACCCGTGCGTTATGTGTCCGTGCCGTACCCGTGCGTTAAGTGTCCCTGTGTCGCCTTACCCGTGCGTTACCCGTGCCGTACCCGTGCGTTATGTGTCCCTTAAGTGTGCGTTACCTGTGCGGTATGTGTCCATCGACAAACGGTCAAATTGCCCTAGTTTAAATATCAGTAGCCAATGGTGCAGTAACAAAGTAATAGTTACAGTATCATGTTACCAACTATGAATGATAACATAACATGAAATTCATGTTCCAATCAGGAGTCTACAGCTGTGACAGTAGTACAGGAGACAAGATCTGTGTTACTGGAAAAGCTGGGGACAACTGTGATCATTGTGCTACTGGATATTTTGGTATGAACTGCACTACATATTGTGATGGTGTTCCAACAAAATACTCCTGTGACCAGAATGGTACAAAAGTTTGTGAGCAACAATGGACTGGAACAAACTGTGACACATGCAGAGATGGATATTATGGTGAAAGTTGTAATGTGCACTGCCTGCCAACGAATTTCTATAATTGCTCTGGTACAGGAGAAAAGCTTTGCTTAGGGAATCATACAAATAGTGCAAATAACTGTAGTGATTGCTTGCTGTGGCATTATGGAAGCGAATGTGACACATATTGTCAAGAAAATAGTCAATTTAACTGCAGTAATAATGGAACAAAGCTGTGTAGGAATAATTGGACTGGAAAGGACTGCACAAAATGTTTTAGTAATTTCTATGGCCCAGACTGTGATATATTTTGTGAGTCTAATTCAAATTACAGCTGCAAAGAAGATGGTTCCAAACAATGTTTGGAAAACAGACAAGGGGACAATTGTTCAGAGTGCAAAATAGACTATTTCGGACCCAATTGTACAATATTTTGCAATCATCAAAATAGTAACTACACATGCACCAAAAATGGAACTAAAGTGTGCAAGGAGAACAGAGATGGTGATGAGTGTGAAAAGTGTGCTACAAGCTACTTCACCTCCAATTGTACGGTGAAATGTGAAGAAACAGTCAATAATACATGTAATCATGAGACAGGCGAAATTGTTTGCAGAGGTAATAGATCAGCCCCAGATTGCTTAAGCTGTCTTACAAATTATTACGGTCCCCAATGCCAAACCTTCTGTAACAGTACATCTGATAAATTCACGTGTAATAAAGAGACAGGTGGTAAGATATGCAGTTTAGGATGGTTTGGCAAGAATTGTTCAACTTACTGTCACCCTGAAGATGGAAGGTTTAATTGCTCTACACAGGGAGACAAAATATGCTTGGGAAACTTTAGTGGAGATTGCAACACATGTAAACCTAACTTTTATGGAGATGACTGCAAAACACTTTGTATTGAAATCCCACAACAACGCTATTGCAGTGTTAACGGGACCATCACTTGCTTCAATAATTTTATTGGAGCTCAATGTAAAGAGTGTAAAGAAGGTTGGAAGGGTAGAGAATGCAACATCTGTGAAGACTGTGGTGAAGGAAATACAGACAAAATAATCTCCGCCAATAAAAGTAAGTTAAGATTCACTTTTTCTATCTTCAACTCATAACGTATTTCATATATCAATGAATTCAATCATAGCAGGTGAAATGACTTAATTTATTACCGCGCAGGTTTTACTCAGACACTAATTATCATTTGTACACTATTTGGCTCAGTGTCAGTAGCTGCTTTGCTTGTAACGTTGAAAACCACTATGACGATTAAAAGAAAGAAAGAAGATAAAAATTCTTTAATCTGGACAGACAGTCAACTAAGAATTGAACTGGAGGATATTCGGAAAACAGATCAAATTGCCCCAGAGTCTGTGAAAGATAATCTCGATCCACTAAACTTCGAATTTTCGTATAACAATCCAGCATATGAGGACTTTTGAGAAAAGAGACACTAAATTGCAGCGACTATAATCCAGTACAATTATATTCTAAGGTCTAAACAACAGATAGCAAAAAAATAAACAACGCTGTTGCCTAATCTTTCTCATTGCCATTAAGTAAATTTTTGTTAAATTGTCTTCTCCATAAAAATTTATTTGAGGCAAGATTCGTCAAATATGTAATATCACTTTAATGTATAAGATCACTTAAATTATTTAAGAAAATGTTACAGTCCATTACAATTAAATAGGTAAGGAAAAGAATAGCATTATCGTAAAATTACAATTGAGATCATCTTAAGTCAGCATAACAAGATGAAGATTTATTTCTTATCATATGTTTTTATTCTTTATTATGGTGTATCGTTGAAATTATTGTCCACAAATGTATAAGCAATTACAAGATTTTTGCGTTGCCTAGCCCAGCTGCCGCCTAGCCCCGCTGTCGGCGAGCGTGAAACGCGCGGCCACAGCCCCGGAGTCAACGGGCGATGCGCGTCTAGAATTTCTTCGCCTGTCGCCAGGCCAGAAATGCGTGACAGCGCGTGATGGCCGCGACAGTAGGTTATCAACCTACAACCCCGGAGTGGCCGTCTATTCTCAAAAAATTTAAAAACTTTTAAAGCGGGTCACCACGTGGGACAAAGGAATTTGGCGATAGAAAATGCAACTCTTCTTGTCAGGCAATTCGTCAGATTTATTTAATCAAAAATTTGGTTTATAATTCAATTCATTTATCATTATTTTCCGTGCCATAATTTGCTATTACCACATACAATTTGTTTAGTCTGACTTTGCCTGACCTTGTCCCATGTTACGTTGTGACCCACGCCGCTTCGCGCGCTTTAGGCTAATTGTTGCTTTGGAGGGAAACGTAGAGAAAGCCGCGTAACGCCTGGTAACTTCGCGCGCGCCAGAGGCTGCCGCTTCACGGCAGAAGGGCTATGCAACGTGTAGCAAGCCTGACCCTCATTTGAAGCGAATAGAGCTAGAGAACAAAATGACGGGAGGGTGCGCGCGCTGCTGTATAACGCGCGGCACGCAGCAGTAGGACGGATATCATATCATTTCGTCGTTGCCTTGCGTTGCGGCCCATTTTCAAATTAAATTTTCAATTGAAAATACGGGGCGTTGCAGCTTCGCTGCCGTGCCAGGCCACACGTGCTTCGCGTTCGCGACAGCAGATCTTGACGAGATTATATCCGTCTAACGTGAGTCGGGTATCACCGCGACAAGCGTTCCCACGCATTTCTGGCCTGGCGAAAAATTTTTTTGGCCTTTCGAAGAAATTTTAGACGCGCATCGCCCGTTAAGCGCAAAAGGGCTCTGGATTAAAGCAATACCAAATACGGCAACGATCGCACTTTCCCTGTTCCCG
>JH153292.1:301923-324198 GCA_000226015.1 Mnemiopsis leidyi
CCTAGAGTCTGATGTACCGACAGTTCGGTACAATATCTCACTATCTCCACAACCCACCTAGAGTCTGATGTACCGACAGTTCGGTACAATATCTCACTATCCTCACAACCCACCTAGAGTCTGATGTACCGACAGTTCGGTACAATATCTCACTATCTCACAACCCACCTAGAGTCTGATGTACCGACAGTTCGGTACAATATCTCACTATCTCCACAACCCACCTAGAGTCTGATGTACCGACAGTTCGGTACAATATCTCACTATCTCACAACCCACCTAGAGTCTGATGTACCGACAAATCGGAGGTCACATTATCGGGATGACCCAGGTTCCGGAGGCTCAACTTGCTCGGGAACTTAACATCCCTTTTTGTGCTGTTGGCATGGTAACGGACTGGGATGCTTGGAGAGGGGAGGACAGCCCGGTCACTCAGGCTGACGTAAACAAGGTCTGTAGATTGTATAATATGTAGTGTACAGTGTATTTGTGTGTAGTGTACCAAGTACAGTATATACTGAACAGTGTATTTGTGTGTAGTGTACTTAGTACAGTGTACACTGTACAGTGTATTTGTGTGTAGTGTACTAAGTACACTGTACACTGTATTTGTGTGTAGTGTACTAAGTACACTGTACAGTGTATTTGTGTGTAGTGTACTAAGTACATTGTACAGTGTACAGTGTATTTGTGTGTAGTGTACGGCGTACACTTCTTGCGATTTTATTTTAAATTTTAGCTATGCTTTTCTACAAGCTAAATAGAAAATTTAAAATTGGGGATTTTAATAAGAATTTGAGTTATGAGTAAATTAGTGCAAGGTATATTACTGTAGAGCTCTGTCAGCGATGTAAATGGTACTAAAGAGAAAATTTCAGCTTCTACAGAGTAATAAAGAAAAGATGATAAAGTTTTTAAAGACGGTACTACCACTTCTGAAAAGCAAAGCTAACTTCCCTGTTAGAAAACGGCCCGGCGAAGGGCATATGCTTAGTGTATAGGCACAATAACATGGAGGAGACTTGCTGAATGTAGAATCATAGGAAGGAGTATAAAGGAACAATCATAAGCAAGAGACATACTGAAGTTATACTGTTATAGAAACAATCACAAGCAAGAGACATACTGAATGTATAGGAACAATCACAAGCAAGAGATATACTGAATGTATAGGCACAATCACAGGCAAGACAGATACTGAATGTATAGGCACAATCACAGGCAAGACAGATACTGAATGTAAAGGACTCAAGGTTCAATCATGAATCATAGGCACTAGGCAGGATGCATTATCAGTTTAACTTTATGGGAAAATGATAAGCAGGTGACATGCGGGATGGTCATTATAGTTGGACTAATGTATGTTATCTTTCATTGTTGCAACTGTCGATTTCAGAATTTTCACCGGGTTTAATTATCTATAAGGATTTTTTGTTTGACCAATTGTTTTGCCTGACGTTGTCAGGCCAGCTGCAAATGGGCTGCGACGTTAGGCTACAAATTTTTAAGTGTATATTTTGTTTATAAGTTTGAAACAATTCTTTCTCTAAACTGACAATTTGTTGTCATTTATTATTCAATATAATGGGAGCTTAAGTAGGTTATCATATGCTATATAACTCAAAGTTTAACTGGAAAATAAAAATTCCCATAACTCCAATATGGCCTTATTTGAAATTGCTTAGAATGCTTTATTAAATAAGAATAAACATCTTAAAATAAATTAGATAAAAAAGACCCGAAAACGTAACAAAACATTTGGCAAACTGTTTTTAATCAATACTTTATATTCTTCGATTTCACGGAGATTCTGCTTGGTTACCTCATACATGCCTTAATCTTGGCAAGTGTAAACAGTTCTTGTGCAGCTGACACCATTTCGTTAAAACATTTGCTGCCAGTAAAATTCTTTATAAAACTTGATATTTGATGTGGATGCTGGTTTCTTAGACTGATCTATCTATCCGTTCTGGAAAAACTGATGGTCTGAGTAAGATTCTGTCACGTCAATGATTCGCCCCGAATTGTCCTGCTCCTTCATCAAGTTTATATACTCCTTTATTTTTACCTTGTCGTACTCTTCTTTGAAAACTTCCTAACAGAAAGCAAAAAAATTGATAAAATCTTTTATAAATATGATTCATTCTACATAAACATCATCATGTCACAATCATAAACCTAATTAGGCGCTGGCAAGTGCCAAGGATTCGATTCCGCGCCGAACGCAATCGCTTGTCATGTAGCGCCTACTACAATTTTCAGAAACTGAAATTCGTAGCCGGGATACAAGGCTTCGCAGAACTTCGCTTGTCCTGAACCAATCAGGCTATAAATTGGTCGCAATTTAATCGGTTTGTGATTGGATTCTCTCGGTAATGTATATGATTATATGTAATTATGATAACAATGTTAAAATTTCGAAATAATCTTTGCTCTAAGCCTGAAAGCCCTGTCAAAAAGTTAAGTGACCAGCGTCATTTATCTGTACTTACACATTTTAGCACGTGCAGTTTATAATTTTTCGGTCAACTGCGCCGTCCGAAAACAAGTTGTCCATGATGGATTGATGGAATAGAAAAACTTACCTGGTTAAGTATAAGTATTTGGGCTAATAAGCATAGACCCTATTCTACGGTTTGTAGCTTATCTTTTAAAACGCAACGGTCAACAACTTGCAGGGCCAATGGTTAGTACATCCATTAACCGACATCAGGAATTACTAACTACTGTATTTACTGTTTTCTTTCAAATTCATATAACGGTACTCTAAATATATTAATCAAGACTACTTAATATTTATCCATCTACATCTTTACTTGGGACAGTATTTCACACAACCGTTAATCGATAATTGGTTTAAGCTGTTTCGATTTGTGGTAGCCACAAATTTTATCTTTGAATTACAGGATAGACAGTTTGATATCGCAGAAAATCAACCCCTAAATAGGTCAAATTCATAAATGTTGACTTATCAATATATCGATGATCAATAAATCATATAGCCAATTTATTCATAAGACATGTTGATTGGGGGCGCTGGTTTTATGCAATTTAAATTGTTATCGTGAAAAAAGAATAGGAAAAAGGAACGTGGGAATACAACCTCTCAGAAATATGTAGCATTCAAACAGTGATATTGCTTCAGTACAGCATTGCAAGTTCACAAATCAAGCATAATGTCAGGTTTAGTGTTGGAGTTAATTTTAACTTTATACGAGCATAATGTCATGTAGCAAACTGAGCTGGCCAAACAAAGAAACAGATTAAATGCACTATAATCATACCTGAAACGCATGTTGTCACTCTGATAAGGCAAATTTGACAGGGATGCATTGCATAATGTACATCAGAGAATATCAGGATAACACTATTACCAATTATAGCCAAAATGCTGGACACAAAATTTATAACACCCGAATCTACTTTGCTATGAAACGCAGCGCAGCAATATCCAGAGCAAAGACCTATTGGTAAAATTTATAGTACACTGTGTAAAACAAGCTATAATTATCAATAGATTTGGTCTGCCAAAAACTTAAACCCAATTATTATCTGCATCATAGATCTAAAAGCTTGTCACATCCAATAAATCAGTTATTAATTGATGACATATGCGAATAAAGCCATAGAAATTAAGCTCAAGAAATTCACTAACTAAGGTCAAGAACATTCCCAATAAAAGGTCATGACTCATCTTGAACTTAAAGTCGATTGGAGCTTTTTCTTGAGGATCTTACATGTGTATATGAATTCTACGATGTATCTTCCATGGAAGATACATCATAGACGGGAGGTAAAGAAATGTTAGCGATCTTTCATAATAATTCTTGTTTTGATAGTCAAATATAATCGTTTTGCTGTGATTGTCCCTCTGATGGCTCCTAGGGTCTTGATATTTATACTTTTATATAATTGTATTCCATCATGTATAACTGACTCCAGTTTTTAGTCTGACTCCGAGTTTAATTCAAAAGTTATTAGGTAGTGTTTCTGTTGCCAGTGGTTGCCGTTGTGCTCGAAGTTGAGGTAAATATTTTTGCATTTCGGCATAGCGAGAGAAAACCCCTTGCACTCTTTTTGCCCTGACTATTTTGACCATGATTGTCCTGCAAGATCGAGAATTGGAACAGCCGTCTTGCATAATCTTTTACTGTTTGGATAAATATGTCATTGTACAGAACTGGGTTTATCACAGAGTTGATTGGTAAGAAAACTATAGAAATGAGCGAGTAGTAGGGAGTGGCATCCAGAACATCAGCTGAATGGAAGCAAGATACCACTGTTACAGGTAGCCAGCAGAGTAAGTCCGTCACTATGATCAAGGATATCTTTCGCTGCAGCTTCTTATTCCTCTTCTGAATCCTTTCTTTCATGGGCGTTTTTTCTCTCGTTAGAACATGAGAACTTTCCCTTGTATTTACGTTGATGAAAATGTAGCATGCTGAAATGATTCCTAGCAAAATCATGTTGAAAAATAGAACCAGCCATGCATAGTTTCTTTGGGGATCACCCGCTTTGACGAAAAATTTAAAAAGACAAACACCTTCGTTGCCATAGAAATCAAGTTTCTTTCGGCCAATCGCATTATTCATATAATCATGTGAAAACATGCCATCAACTAGATCATTTATTACTCTCCATTTGAGGTTTTTTTCTTTTACTTTACCATAGTACTCTTGTAAGATGTTCAGGTGAATATCTTTACCAGGACTTCCAATAAAAAGTCTTACAGAGGGATTATATGTCATTCCATTCACAAAGAAGTCCTCCAGTAGAGTCGCTAATGGTGTCAATGCTATTGCAAACGACACAGCAACGATTGTTGAGACTTTAAGAGCAATCTTTGAAATAGAAATTCTAGAGATATGCTTACTTATTTTTACACCCTTTCTTATAGCAATGGCCCTTGCTAAGCCAAGGACTGTTACAGAACTAAGGGAGACCTCGTGGCCAATAGTGCTGATGACACCCAATAGAGAACATTGTGAGCTCGATAGCCAGCTGACCTGGTTTTTACAGTACCTGCCACGATAGATTATCAAGTCCATAACCGCAATTTGTAGCAAGTAGACTCCAACCAATAAGTCTCCTAAATTTATGAGCAGTAAAAATATTTTATTATATAGGGCGTCGACAGAAATTTTCCAACTGAACTTTGAGGCACATCTTATAATTGAGATTATGTTCAGAGCAGTTGCCAGGAGTGCCAGAAGCCAGCACATAAACTTGAGGATGCTGCTTTGTAAAATATCTCTTCCGCATTCGGAGTTGCATTCGTCTGAAAAGTCCGAACAGTCAATCTTTCCGTCGCATTTTTCCGAAATGGGAATCAGCTGCCTCTTTGAATCGCAGACGAGAACATTAGTGCAAAAATGTTCGTCAGAACCATCACCGCATTCGTCTATAAGGTTACAGACCTGGTCATATCTGATACAAAAACCATTGTCACAGAGAAAATAGTCATTTTTGTAACCCTCGCGTGACTTGGTTACGAAGGACAGATATTTGTTTTCGGCAAGTGAATAGATTCTATTGGAATACTGTCCTGGACATGAATTGTACTCGATCTTGTTTCTGATTGGACAAATTGAGTTTTTGCATAATCCCGCACAACTCAATAGCACGTAAATTTCTCCGAATGTATAATCACAGTTAATTTTTTTATCAGGGATCATAATTGACAAGTCATTAATTCCAAAGACTTTAATTGCTATCGGGCCAAGATAATACTGAATACAACCATCGGCCTTTTTTTGTAAGCTCTCAAGTCCAGGCAAACAGTAAAAGAGCAATTTTTCAACTCTATCTGATTTCTCGATGCTCTTAACCACTTTGTCAAGCGTGGGAATAGCTAACTGCGACTTGTCACACATACTTTTTTCGTCGCCACAGGAACCGGTGCCATCACAAAGGTGTTGAAACTGTACGAATGCAGTCTGCTGATGGCTACAAAGAAACACCTCCTCACAGGAAGCAGTATCTGACGCCAAAAAACGTCGAGTACGTCCCTCTCCACAGCTTGGCCAAATATCCTGCTCATCTAACCCATCGAGACAGTCCTCCACCCCGTCTCTAAGCCAGGCTGAGGGGATTTTCAAGGCACTATTGTGTATGTATGCTCGGTAACATTCCTTGTCAGCCATGGACCGACAGATAGATAAGTTCTCATCAGAGCCATCAGGACAGTCTCTTAATTCGTCACACAGTTGGTGTTTGTGGACTCTACAGGTGAGAGACACTTGTACTTCCAAACAAACTTGATCGATTCCGTTGTCACATAACGCCGGAATTTCAGCCTGACCATGGCACACAAAGAACTCTGAAACCGTAGACTGAAAACCGTTTATCGGGCAAACCACCTTCGACCGACTTGGATCCGTGCAGTTTGTTTGGTCTATAAAGTTGGTGCACAGAGGGAAAAACTGCTGATCCAAATTGACAACCAAGTCCTTCCAAGGGGCGGTACATCTTGTCCTATTGGTGATAGGGATAAGAGAAAATGGTGACGATGACTTTCGACATTTCTCTGGGACTAACAATGGATCAGGACAGCTACTGTCCTCCTCACTATTCAAACACATGTAATTCGGTTGACGATCACATAAATCACTAGGATTGACGTATATAAGATTGTTATCATAATCCATACAGTAATCCCCATAGACAAGCCCATTGCACATAGCTTCATCCTCGCACCTATAGTGAACATCGCACCTTCCATTGCACAGTTTGGACTTGGGAGCTATCAGGCCGGTCGGTAGTTCTAAAATGGTGGAACAAAATTCCTCGGGTAGCTCGATATCAGTGCAATCCGTGTATTCGTTTTGACAGGGCTGACGACCACATGTTTTTTCCCTACTGCAAAGTTCGGAAGCCGATACTAGCCGGTAAGAGTTCGCAACAAGTGAGTGTGCCCGGAGCGTTTCGTTACCAGCAGCCATGCAGATAAAATCATCACAAAGTGCAGAACTGTTCATATTGACATTGACAATAGATCTTAGCATAGTCGACGAATCTCTAATGCCACAACCCTGATAAAAGGTTGGATCGTTCTCACAAATGGCGCTTAGAACAATGGTTTGTTCCGATGAATATACAGCAGAAGTGTACAATGTTTTGGAGTATGGACATTGCAGAACTGTTGTTCCAAAGTCATCGAAACAAACCCTTTTAAGAAAGTTGTCCTTTTCTACAACTGGGCAATATTCTGGTACAGGTCCACATAGCAGTATTAATGTTTCCCTATTCCCGATTTCATTTTTCAGTCTTTCAACTTTGGCGGTATTTATTTTTGTTAGTCGAAAATTTGGAACGTTCTTGCCATCTGTTTTATTTGTGTCAACCATGCAGGAAAGTGTATCTAATGTGAACACGACAGTGCCTACATCGACAGTACGGAGTGGCCTTGGGAAGTAATCGATTGCAAATTGGAAACCCATGTCTTTACACAAGTGGTCAAGCAGACATCTATAAGTGTTGCTCTCGGTGCCCTCTTTAACTCCTAGGTTATGTATGTCCGTCACAACTGCACCAATTCCATTGCCGTAACGCACTGCCAACAAACCCACTCCCTTTTTCGAGTCTGTACCTTTGCTGTTCACCAGTGAGAAGGTTGGTTCGCCTGAGGTTAAACTTGTGAAGTCTTGTGTTGTCTCGTCTACTGCGTTTTATCGCAGCATATGATTGATGCATGAGATAGTTATTTACTTTGATGATGCGAATATAAATGAACATATTTCTATGATAAAGATATCAACATGTGCACGGAAATGACAAACATGTTTTGAACAGACCTTATGGTATGAAACCAAGAGCAGTATAAAGGATATTTAATGTGAATGGCCAAAGAAAAAGTGTGTTCTTATCTAGCATTTATATGACACAGTAAGTTTAACACTGCTTAATGATAATTCTAAACTAGTAAATTTGAACTTGACTTACCTTTGATAAAAGTATTTGATAGAAAATAAAATAGGGTCAGATACAGCATGAAAATTCTCCAAACAACTTGTATTCTTACGTCAGATATGCTTTTAGATGATTTGGAAGTTATTTTCGCTTTCGTGAAACTAAAAAACTGCTCAACTTAAATATTATACTCACAAAGATAATACTCACTAATCACTAATTCATTCCATAACTTACAAGAGGGAAAACAAATTTCTGGAGGACATATTGTCAAAGCCATTTGCACCTAATATGCCTTTTTCGTGAGACGCCATATCTTTAAACATTATGTTTTACGACCTCAAAGCATTGGATACCTAGTAAGCTAGAACTTATTATTCATGAAACGCTTTATTTGCACTTTGTCTCCTAGATATTCGATTTGTTCTATGTTATAAATTATTCATATTCAATATTCTTATTTTTTAGCTACGATTGCAACACCAAAAAACTAACATTTGTAAAAATGTGACAACCTGAGGCTATATTATTCATATTTCTTGAGAAGACCTTCTTTACAAAGAAAGCTTAAACTGTCCCACCGTATGAATTGTATTTATAGCACGGCTTTTTATATAATAAAGGGGGAAAATCGGATAAAATGGAGATGTTACGGAGTTAAGGCTTCGCATTTCGAATCATTTATATAGCATAAAGACACTGTTATAGAGCATAAAGACTTTGTCATTTCTAGAGAAATAATAAAATGGCCAACCTTGATATGCAATGCGTCAAAGGACCAGTCGGAAAATAAGGCGCCGGAGACTGGAGCGGGAATCACACGGCTGCCGGACAACTACAACAAGGCACCGAGCTCCAATGCACAAGCAGACTTAAACTAATCAGAACTGGTTGATTGGTTAATGACGAATAGTTTTTGATCGGCCATGTGATCCCTGTGGGAATGTGACCTGACCCCTGTGGTAGCTCAGATCCCTTAGTGCCTAGTTGTAGGCCACCGAATCACATGTACAACCTCCAGTAGGTAATCAAGACTGTTCCTATTTGATTGTTAATTACCACACCTAGGAGTTAAAGAGGGCACTGGGAGCACTACTAGATGTCTGCTGGACCACTTGTGTGAAGAGATGGGTTTTCGATTTGTAATCGATTACTTCCCAAGGCCACTCCGTACCGTCGATGTAGGCATTGACGAGATTATATCCGTCAAGAACCTCAACTGCACCCTCATCAACAACAGAAACGACTACAAAACAGTAGCCCAACTTATTACAGGTCACTGTGGCCTTAACAAACACCTCTTTAACATGAGGAAATCTGACACGAAGGAATGTCCACTCTGCGGACACCAAGAGGAAACAGTATCTCATTTCTTCAGCCAGTGTGAGTGTCCTGCCACTGCACAACTTAGAGGACATTAATTCAACGACCACTACCTCTCTATCAACGACATCTTCGATTATACTCACATTACAACCATTATCAAATACGCCAACAAAACAAGAGGGTTACTCGACCCTGAAGACATCGACAACACAGGAGTTACTTAGCTTTGGCCTTTCGTCCTACCCTCTGTAGCCTTTTACTTCTGGTTTAGGCTCTCCCATCTGTCTTCACTGTAACCTTTTAAATCCCTCCCTTACCCACTCCTCTTATATCTCCCCTAGTCCCCCTGCCACAACCCCTTTTGAGGTTACCCTCTTGTGGGCCTATTATACAAACCCAGTCTCCCTTATAAAAAGTTTCTCACCCTCGGAGTAAAACGCCAAAATCCAATTTGTTGGATGATAATTGTTTGTTCAGGAGATATTTAAACTTAAACAAAACAACAAAAATGTTGAGTAATTGAGCGCTGGGTTTGGTTATCCAAAACTTAACGTTTGTTAACTCTTTTAAGCAAAGTTCCATCGGAAGACTTTAAATGCCTACAATTTGTTATGCGTAGGGCACTCCAAATAAAGTTATGGCATCGAGAAAATTTACCGCAAATCTTTGCGGTTATTTACTAGTATTTAATATTTATTGCACGGATTTTTGTATAATAAAGAGGAAGACGTGATACAATGAAGGAGGCTGCGGAGTTGGAGCTTCGAATTTTGAAGCATTAATATAGCATAAAGACACTTTCATTGACGATCAATCTAGAGAAATAATAGGAGTAGAATTGGCGGACTCTGTTCGCCGCGGGCGCGGATCTGCAGCTCACTCAACAAAAAAGTCCGTTATTTGAATAATTGAGTCAACGTCCTCGAATGATTGGATCGAATCCTGTGTTAGCAACTGTTGAGTTTCGCGCAGGTTCAGAACAAGGAAAGACAAAGAATCTTGAAAAATGTCGTTACTTACGGCTGCCTCATGTTTACAGTTGAACCAAGTCATAGCTTTAACCGCACATTTTACGTAGAAATGTTTGTCCAAACACTTGTTTAGATCTTGTAAGAAATGATGACACTCAAGCTGAGCACTGAAATATAAATTAATCATAAAACTAATATAAAAATACTAATATAAAAAACGTTATATGTATGTTATATATACATGAGTCATGGCAGTTTTTCGAATATTTCATTTTCAGCTTCAATATCACCCTCACATTCCATATCACTCGAGTTCATCGACCAAATTGCGTAAGTATAATTTGAATTAATTTTTTCATTTAATGATAATTTATTTGAGGAGGTAAAATAATTGATGATTTTGAGAAGGTAGTATAATTGTCCACAGACTCAAATCTGTATATGAGTATATGGATGTCCTATTTTCCCTTGCTTGGAGAGGTTTCTGTGATTATTATATGTATCTATCATACTGTATATTTATCATACTGTATATTTCTGTATATTTCTGTATATTTCTGTATAAAGTATTTAAAAACGATATGTAATTGTATATATGTATATAATATAAGTATATACAATATACATAACACTATATTATCACACTTATATACTGTAAGCGTACATTTCTCACATACACTTTATCATATAAAGAAATGTGTTTATAGGGAAGGGGCAACAATTTTGCATCATGTGATAGAAATGGACAAATGAAAAGTGAGATACAGCCAATCAATATTCAGTATCGGTATCACCTACTACAAACGATTTATAACTCTTCCCCAATTATTCCTTTCTCTACTACTTACACTTTACTACTCACACTTTATTACTCACACTTTACTACTCACACTTTACTACTCACACTTTACTACTCACACTTTACTACTCAGTACTCGCACATTATTACTTACACTTTATCTGCCCACTTGTCCCTCTCCTTCGTGTACTCCTTCCTATCCAACTGTGTCCGTATCTTGGTCATATCTGCCATGTTGTTAGCCAGGGACAATTCCCCCTCCTTTCTCTCCCCTACTATCATTTCCGAACTGGGTTCCATGCTGAAACTGAGAGGTAGTGATTTTAGGAACTTTCTACAAACTGAGTGATATTTTAGAAAATTTTGTAAATAGTTTGGTGCTGATTTCACCAACTTTTTGATTTTGTTAATCATGATTGGCTAAGTGTCTATTAATTTAGTCTTAAACTTAGTGCTTATATTTGGCCTTATTTTCTGTTTTTGGAAAGGCAGTATGTGTCGATCTTGATTTTCACCGTAGCTTTTACTTACATTTTGTTTGCGACTATGGTTGTTTATTGTGAGCAGTTATTAAGGTTGAGTGTGAAGTAAACTTTTGTGTTCGTTGTTGCAAGATAAGAATCACTTTGTAATTTGCAATGGATAATTTTGGTCCTTTATCAATTGGGTCACCGATTTTTCCTTTTCAAAATGTTTATTATCTATCTTTCACAAAAGCACGTGAAATTCGATACAATTATGAACTATCGTGAACGTAGTTCTTTGTAACATTTTAACTTTCGGTGCTACTTGCTTGGACACAAAAATAAAATCGTTTATAAAAATATCAACGGTCAAACTTGAACGCATAACATGAACAATCGTCAATTAAAAACAATAATTCCTATTTCCTATAACATTGAATTGAAATGTTATATCAATAATGTTATTTCTAACAAAGGTAGAAACGAAAAATTTCATAATCAAATTTAAAGTATAAAAGTCCCGCAAGACATTTAAACTGGTAACCGAGGCACCCATTTAACGCATTTGCTATTTCAAGTATTCACAATCGACGCATAGCCATTTTATATATGGGAAAGATGATGAACGCTAACATAAATATCCATCATCTAATTGTATCCATCGTCAAAATTGACGTGTTTTCAATTCAGTTTTTTTCTCGAAATTTGACCTAAAAAGAATTATTGGTGGAGGGGCACAAATTTAAAGACCAACACTAATTACAGAAGATAAGAGTGAAACAAATTAAAAAGACTGGACTTGAATTTCGATATTATAGACCTAGAGCAAACGCGGAACAATCTACAAAACGCGGTCAATATTGACATGGATAAAATAACAAGTACAGAGGATATTGGTCATTAGGTGAAAGAAGCAGTAAAGCCACTCTGACTGTCGGTTTTAGTGTTCCCATTCCCTGAAAACGGATCAAACGGATCATCAGATTTTTTGGCCGAAGAGCCGGAGAAAGGATCGCCTCCTCCAGCACTGGCAAAAGGGTCGTTTTCACCGAATTGAGCCGTGAATTGATTATTGGTTGATGGTCCAAATGGGTCGTTTTTATCTATGTCCGACCGAAAAGGATCATCGGAAGAATTACCGAATGGATCAGCATTTGATGATGCAAATGGGTCGTTTTCTTGGCCACCATTGGTTGACGCGAAGGGATCAGATTCGAAACCGGAGCTTTTGAACGGATCTGCATTAGCGTTAGCAAAAGGGTCGGTGTTGTTGGATCCGTGGAAGGGATCCTTTGTGGGGGTGGGGAACGGATCGGGCGTGTCCGCAGGAGTCTCAAACTGATCATCTGATTTGGAGGCGGGGTCGCTAAATGCTCCATCGGTAGGTGGTGACATAGTCACTTCCGGGGGAGCAGGAGAGTCTCCAGAAGATGGTCCATCCAATGACTTGGCCTCTAATTTAGGTGAGGAATCAGCCGTGTTGGATTCATTAAGTGAGGTTTTTGATCCTTGGAGAGAGTTTTTAGAGCCAAAATTTTTAAAATTGTTGAGCGAGTTTTTGGAACCGCGAGTACCACGAGACGCTAATGACGTGTTGGAGCCCTTGAACAGATCAGTTGATCCAGCAAAAGGGTCAGGAGTGTTCGCAAATGGGTCGTTTGTGTTAAAGGCGTCAACTTCAGAAGCAAATAGATTTTTCTCTTTGAAAGGATCCTCAACGTCATCAAAAGTGTGAGCAGCAAACGGGTCCTGATTACCAGAATTACCAAAGGGATCTCCCGTCGAGGGTGTCGCGAATGGGTCCTCGGCGGGGTCCATTTTACTTCCAAACGGATCCTCGCCAGAATTACCACAAAATGGGTCTGCAGGATTTTCCTGAAAGGGATTACCCTCAAAGGGGTTTGGTTCGAAATCACTCGACTTGAACGGATCTTTAGAATCCTCGAAGGGATTCGACACAGCACTAGCGGTAAAGGTCGATTCCTTCTCTTCGTCAGTGTTGAGAGTAGCATTCTCGGAACTCTGGTGCTTCCTCCTGTTCATCTGAGGTGTATTTGTACCAGACTGAACCTGAACTTCCTCATTCACTCCACTACTTTCGCTCTCCTTGCTAGAGCTAACGCTCGGCTTTGTTTTGAAAGGGTCCGTTCCACCGAAAGGATCCACATCAGCCTGGAAAGGGTCACTCGAGGGTGGTCCGAACGGATTGGAGTTCTGAGCAGGTTGTTCAGCCTTCGACTCATAATGAGTCTCCATGTAACTGTCGACACTGAAGCCGCTCATGCTGGATACGGGCGAACTGCCGGCAGTTGCCCGGGTGATGTCCGACATTTGGGTAACATCCTGTTCTTGCCGTCGCAGCTGGGACACCTGAAACATCACTGCTACAGTGAGGGCTCTTTTACGGCAATTTCAATCCTTGTTCATTTTCGCTGTGAACGCACCGTTTTAAATTTTCCTACTTAGAAACGAGAAGTAAAAGTATAACATGAATGCCAATTATAACAAGAACGAACTAACGGAGGGTGCTACTGTCGGTTTTATCCAGACAGTTGTAGAAACACCCCCACAATCTTACGGGGACCCCCTTACTTCGTGAATGTTTGTTAGAATGGATGGTTTTCCTTCCGAACCCGCATAACGTCTCCCGAATGGCGCCAACTCAGCCAGGGCTTTGTCAATAGTGCGGTGAGCCGCTTCAATCTGGACTAATTTCGACTGAGTCTGAAAATAAATTAGAGTTTTGTTTAGAATTTAGGTAGCAATTATAGAGAAAGGTATTTTAGGGAGGGAACACGAATTTTAACCAATCAGAAGGTTCTGTTTCTAGCTTTTTATTGGTCAAAATTTGTGAATCAAATCTATTGCATAATCTCAGAGCGGGAAAAGATTGCCTTGGGAAGGTGCGTTCTTGCTTTAGTTGAGTGCATTCCAAGTTTATGAATTCAGAGTAAAACTTAACAGTTGACCTGAATATCTTGAAGTAAAGGGAAAATGGAAAAATAACTGTAGAAATGAAGACCGTAGAAACTAGAACGTGAAAAGTATTTACCACATTGGTGTCGCTTTGCACTATTTTCAAATTCTGAATGAGCGTGTCAAGCTGTCTCTTCCCACTTTCTACTAGATGCAGGTAGTGGGATTCTTCTTGTCTCAGTTTCTGTAGCTCATCCCTGGTTTTAGGAGATAAGTGTTTAGGCGAAATAAAAGATCTAGATGGTGTTTTAACAGGCACGATCTGTCGTTATCTACACAGCAGATTGACCACAGTAAGCTCACAAGACTTAATTGGCGAAAAGGTATGCTTTTGCCGCTTTGTAAATTATAATGACAGCTAATATATAGGAATATTTCAAAATAGCAACGATTCGACTGGTAATGTTTGTCGTTCAAAATGATCAAAACGAATGTATGTAGGTGCGCGCGCTCACATGTCGCTGTTCAATGTTTTCAACTTTCGATGCAAAAAGGGAAAATTTTGCTAGTCTAAAAAGATGCAAAAACAGCAATTTAGATTAGACGGTTTTACGAAAAAACAGTGACGTCAAAGGGCTGATCGGTGCTCCTACCTTGCCTTCTGTAGTTCTTCCTCTTGAGATTTTCTTAAAGCGTCCTGAGACGCTATTTGTTGTTGTAGAACGCCTATCTGATTTCTTTCATGCAACGCTTTCTTGTGCAACTCAGATATCAGCTCTTCGAACTTTCGTCTTTCGGCATCCGCTTCATCCAACCTATGAATGGTCGAATTTCGATAATTCTTACACTTAAATCATTCTACAAGAGTTTCAAATTTCAGTAAAAAGAATGTCGGAATGATAATAAAGAAAGCGGTGGGAAGAAAAGATGAGAAATACCTAGATTGGACTTCGTCGCGCTGTTTTCTTGCTTGCTCAACTTCTTCTTCGAGGGTACTCAGTTGTTTCTTCATATCCTTTAGTTCTTCCCCTGCTGTACTTAAACTCTCTTCCACTGATTTTATCTCAGTCTGTAGATCTTTCTTCTCTTTTGTTAGACTGTCTGCGAATAATTAAGAATGAAACAAAAGAACCAAAATATTGGACCACTTCCAACACAATAATAGTTAAGGTATAATGTACCATACCACCAGAAGAATCACTTGAACTTCAATAATCTCACTTACAATATTCGAATAGTTATATACCCATTTTTATATTGAACAAACAATCGCATTTGTCAGCTGATTTACCAGATTCCTTAGTATACGCATCAAGTTCCTTTATAACAGAGAAATCAGCATTATCGAGAGATGAACCAAGATTGAGAGAAGCAAGCTCGTCAGGAATACTACTGGCAGCTCCAGGCAAACTGCCAGTACTGGTGCTGAAGGAACTGCCGGTGCTAGTCGGTAGGATCGTTCCGGATGTTTTCAGGGCTGGCGACGGAGCGGCAGCAGGCCGAGTGTACGTAGGAGCTAACGTCGCGTTCTGGAGAGGTTGTGAGTTAACGGTAAAATGATACGGAAGCGGGCCTATAATCGTCTAAATTTTAGAAAAAATGATGGGACTATGTTGCTAAATCGCTGGATGTCTTATTCAACACAACTTTCTCCTCTATGGTTGCCTGAACAGTTTCAATGATCACTTACCCGGTTTTTCTATATCTATCAAACAAGCTTGCAATTTACGAATATACAGAACATAAGAACACAAAACATAACACTTCACACTGTCCAACCTTGTCAGGCATGAAGCGTGGAGGAGGTTGTTTGGCTGGTAAAGTAGCGGTGCTACGCGGAGGTAAGTGCGGGGACCCCATCGCGCCAGGCGGGACAGCGGCAACTACTGGGGCGGAGGTAGGAGGAGGTCCGGCAGCAGCCCGCATGGAGGGAGGTATCAGCTCAACTGGGAGTACCTCCGGCAGCGCACCTTTCTGGAAATAAGTACTATATCGTATACGGCATAGTAGTTCGTATAGTAATTTTTGGAGTAAGATCCTAGACCAATAAGCTCGTAGAGCAGTTTCTAGATATCATAAAGAGTCGTAAAAAAGCAAGATAGCAAGATCCCTCGTGATTTGGACACACAAAAAGTACCACAAATCTGAGACCTTGTGAAGGTCGATGAGATGCAGCGCCAGCGCGTATTGTTCCTGGTTCAACTTTCCCGTTTTAGCGATATCGCAGAGTGTCCAGATCTGAGCGAGGACCAACATCGGTACACCCTTGCTGACTAGCAGGGGCCGCAGTTCTGTTCCTGTCAACACTCCTGAAGTCGCCACGTCAGTATGCTGCCTTTTGTACTTGGATTTGTAAATTCGTGTGTTTTTCTTTGCAGTAATTAATAATTATTGTATCGGTTTACTTTTTTGTATTTCTCGTAATATAACAACAATACTTCTTGTACAGCTTACTTATTCGTTCTAAACCTTGTCTTTATTCTGCTTCAAGAATCTAACGATTTTAGATTCTACTCAAAGAATCATAACTTAGGAAGTTTATAAAGTTGCTACTGGAAGCGAAATCAGTGGCATTCAATCCTGCAGACATGCTGTGAAAATGTACCTTGCACACCGCAACCTGAGCGTCATTAATTTCAACAATTTATTTTTAGTCCACTCACAAATTTCTCTGCCTTTTGGATTTTAAATGACAAAATGGAAAATTAGAGCAACTCCACCAGTTTAGAAAGTGCATCTGTACGAGCTTGGTGGATTGCGAGGGTTACATCTTAAAATAGGCCTGTTTCGAGCTGACAGTGGTTGTGTTGATGAGACAACAAAACTTCAAAAGATGCTTTATGTACAATATGTATGTAGAGTATCCGTTATAATGTAATGTACAGTACAAGTGCAATGTATACAGGAATGTAGAGCCTCATGTAGGTTTAGTTAAATTCATGTACAGTTTAATATACACTGTAATATAGGTATGGATTATATGTACTTAGTAAAATGTATATACATTGTACAGTTTAATGTAGGTATGCATAGGATGCTAAATGTATGTACAGTGCGATGTACAGTGCGATGTACAGTGCGATGTACAGTGCGATGTACAGTGCGATGTACAGTGCGATGTACAGTGCGATGTACAGTGCGATGTACAGTGCGATGTACAATGCTATGTACAATGTGTATTGTAAATAGTGAACTACAGTATAGAGGCGAGTAGTGAACCCTCATATTGTGAGAACAGTTAAGTACAGCGTTACAGACAGGCAGTTTGAATAAGCACGGCTGAACGGTGCATATCTTTTCTTTTAAACGCCATTAAATATTGAGCGTGTCAACTTCTCTTCATTCGAATAATATCATATTCGGTGCGTAAATGTAGGTACCGTAATTAGCTTCATTTGCGGCTAATATGACATTTACCAGTGACATATTATGATGTCTGAGATGTCTGAGATTTTACTGGGCAACTAAAATTCTACGATTGGAATGTCATTTTTCGCAAAATAGATACACTTACCTAGAAAATTCTTCCTAACGATTTTCCTTACTTACCCATGTTGCGAAGATCAGCAGTGGCAAACTCGTCGGCGGCTGTGCGGCGCGTTGCCATGGGAACCAACCAGCTGACTTTCTGTACCTTAGTGTAGACGACACGGTGGGAGGGAGGGATGTAGTTTGTTGGGAGGGCGGTGGGCGGCTTCTCTCCCTGGCGGGCTCTGAAACAAGGCGTCACACTTAATATTCGTTTCAATAGGTATATTCTCTTTAAAGTATGTTGCAATGCTTTATTTTGGCAATAACTTTAATATTTGAGCAAAATCGTTATCAGTTAATGACGCCCTCAAAAAATTATAAGGAGTTGACAAAATCTAACCTGTTGAGAAGAAACATTGCTAGACTGAATTCCTCCATGTCGAGATGTCCGTCTCGGTCGACATCGCTCAATTCCCATATTTGACCCAACAGTCCCACATGTAACAGCGACTTTTGCAAGATCGGCTTGACTTTCGAACCTGTGTGAAATGGAGGTTTATATCGCAGATCAGAAGTTTAACTTGAGGCTTAAAAATGTTAAATTCTATCAATTAGGGTAGTGTTATCTTCAAAAAAGTTACACGATGTCATACCAATATTTGGGGAATGGGGGTGAGACCGACCTGAAAGTTTGCCGTTGATGGGGTTAAGACTGTGGAATATGCTGTCGTATTGAGCACGTGACTGAGGGGTAACCACCCAAGAATCCCCGCTCTTATCTGAAATTGTTTTGATATCATCTCCTCAGTAAACAAGATTATAACATTAACCATGGGTTATCATTATTCATTACTGATTCTAGTGGAAAGAAAAACATTGACCTTACAGAGATTTTCAGTTTACAGTGATCTGGTCTGATCTTTTATTACCGTTCACTTTGACGGAAAATACGCCGATTTTTCCAGATTATTCTCCACCTAACGCTCTTATCACATTTTTTACACATAACAATGATTCAGGAATCAAGATGGACCGTCAAAATTTTGTAGGATAAAGATTGAAGGAAGGAGCAATTTTCTTCTCAGATTTCATCTACTCATCGCGTATTTGGAGAAACTTCATTAGGAATGTACAGATAGTTAGGAATGTACAGATAGTTGGGTGTGCTGACTGTGCACGCCCAACTGTCAGTGCATATTCCTATTATACTGGAACTCAACCGTTATTGAGTATAGACAGTGTTACGTTCTGGCTTACCTACACGGTATAGGTACAAATCAGGGGTACATGACTCTTCTACATAATCTTATTTTAATAAGCGAGATCCCTAATTAAAATATGAACCTATCCGTCTGAAACTTAGGCGTTAAATAGTAGAATTCATCACTGTCATCTTCTTAAATAATCAGTCACAGTATTTAAAGAATTCAAAGAATCTAACACACGGAAGAGGAAATGATTGGCAAAAATAGATCGATTCCAGACTTTTCAAACACAACAACGATTGCGAAAAAATAATCATGGCGGAAAGAAAAGAACAATGAAGTACATAATCAGAAAACGGCTGATCTTAAGAATCGATTGCATGATGAGCTAATAAGATAAAAAGAGAAGAGAAAACAGTTAATCATGAAACGAGCAAACGATCTCAACTCAGCCAGAGGCAGACCTAGAAGAGACTGTAAACTCAGGAGATCCCAGGACGGGTCGGCAGGTTTGTTCCGCAGTCCCTCAGCTGGTTTGGTATCACGTGGTACGACTATAGGAACTGGATTGGGAGAGCTGTACTTTCTTGGCACTAATGCAGGAGTCTTATTCGTCGTCGCACTTACTCCTGAGCGCTGATTGGCTGTTGAACTTTCTCCTGAGCGCAGATTGGCTACTGAACTTGCTCCTGCGTGCTGATTGGCTGCTGAATTTGCTCCTTCACGCTGATCGGCGGATGCACTGGCAACACTCCACACAGGCGAGTACACGGACTTTGAGCCGGTTTGACTCGGTTTCTGTACATTTCCCGTCCGTGCTTGAGAGCAGTGTGATTATGAGATGCGTAATGGTATGGAACAATGTTAGTTAAGGAGATTTGGCGTTCTTTTACGCTTATCGCTTATTGCTTATTGTATCCTAATCTATCTGGCCCCTCACTACCGATAAAACCACCAAATTTGTGCAATTCTTGTGCTATTCTAGCGTAAGTAAACAAACCTTAAAACACATATCTAATACTTCACTTCACCAACTCCCTGTAAAAGCAGCAGTATTACTTACCAGGGAGTACAGGACGAGACGGACGAGAAGGGGGTGTGCCCACTCTGTCGGGGGTGCCCGCCCCACTGCCCGGGTAGTGGGCGTAACCCACAAACTTGGCTGGCGGGACGTTCATCCTGGGGGAGGATGTTTTAGAGGGTGTGTTGTGTCGCCATCTCAGGTCAATTAAGTGAGTTATAGTAGTTAACTAGTGAAGATAACAGGACCTGTTCATGCCCGAACAAGGTGCTGCATATACTATACTATATATACTAAGGTGCTATATACTATTTATTCTATATATACTGATAACAATAAATACTATATAAATACTATATCAGTGCTATATCAGTGCTAAATATAGTATTTATATGAGTGTTTATAAGCGACGTAATATATTGTAGTAGTAGGTATGTAGAATGATATATTGGTATAAACATAACGAGGTTGCCAACTTAATGGCATTGTAATCTTGTATCATAGATGGTTATTTTCTTAAATCTGACATAACAAGTGATTTTCAATGATTTACAAAAGACCTGAGTCTCACTAGCCAACGCCCCAATACATATTTCGAAAGCTCAATCACGGTAAGCGCAGTGTTGTTATTGCATAATTAATTACTGATCAAAGCTGAAAGACAAGCAAATCTTGGCAATGTTTACGGTGATGCGAAGTAAACAACACAGAGCAAAGTTTGTAGATACTGCACTGGTAACAGGCTGACGGAAACAGGTACAATACAACAGAACACGCACGCACGCACACACGCACACACACACACACACACACACACGTCCGACAACATTTTGAAATAAGATCTACCATATGATTTTTCAGCAATAATGCTTTACAGAGGGAAAATTTGGAGGTTGAGTAGTTCAAAATGGCGTCCAAAAATGGTGGTTGTAATCAGTTACATGTACCAGGTAAATTTAGTACTCTAGTCGGCCAATCATTATGTAATTTCAATAGCAAGACTCACGCTACCTGCAACAATTGCAAGTTACTTTTGAAGAATTGCCGTACTAAAAATAACTCACTTCAAGTTCTCGGCAGTAGGTTGAATGCCATTCTGAACAAGTGCTACAAGTTTTATAGCAGTAGCAAGACCTAATAGATCCAGCGCTCCGACTTTGTTGCGATCAGATAGATCCCATATCAGAGCTAGGTCATTGGTAGCTATACCTGGGGGTAAAAGTCGTGTAACATAGCAACCAGTGGTAAGTGGTAACATAGCAACCTGTATTAACATAGCAACTAGTGGTAACATAGCAACCTGTATTAACATAGCAACTAGTGGTAACATAGCAACCTGTATTAACATAGCAACTAGTGGTAACATAATAACCAGTGGTAAGTGGTAACATAGCAACCTGTGGTAAGTGGTAACATAGCAACCTGTATTAACATAACAACTAGTGGTAACATAGCAACCTGTATTAACATAGCAACTAGTGGTAATATAGCAACCTGTATTAACATAGCAACTAGTGGTAACATAGCAACCTGTATTAACATAGCAACTAGTGGTAATATAGCAACCTGTATTAACATAGCAACTTGTGGTAACATAGCAACTAATGGTAACATAGCAACCTGTATTAACATAGCAACTATTGGTAACATAGCAACCTGTATTAACATAGCAACTAGTGGTAACATAGCAACCTGTATTAACATAGCAACTAGTGGTAACATAGCAACCTGTATTAACATAGCAACTATTGGTAACATAGCAACCTGTATTAACATAGCAACTATTGGTAACATAGCAACCTGTATTAACATAGCAACTAGTGGTAACATAGCAACCTGTATTAACATAGCAACTTGTGGTAACATAGCAACCTGTATTAACATAGCAACTAGTGGTAATATAGCAACCTGTCGTAATATAGCAACTAGTGGTAATATAGCAACCTGTATTAACATAGCAACTAGTGGTAATATAGCAACCTGTATTAACATAACAACTAGTGGTAACATAGCAACCTGTATTAACATAACAACTAGTGGTAACATAGCAACCTGTATTAACATAGCAACTAGTGGTAACATAGCAACCTGTATTAACATAGCAACTATTGGTAACATAGCAACCTGTATTAACATAACACTAGTGTAACATAGCACCTAGTATTACATAACAATACGTGGTAACATAGCGAAC
>JH153292.1:335860-355519 GCA_000226015.1 Mnemiopsis leidyi
TTGGTATGTTGTTGGTCAGTGGATCTTCATTACTGTCTAAGATACCAAGGCATGATTGACATTGGCCATTGGTGTTGTTATCGTATTCTCTTTGGAACTCGTTAATGGCCTGTGAGATAGTTTGGTATTTCTTTCTAGGAGGGGTCAGCGGTGGTGCTGCCTTCCCTGATCTTGTCTCCATTACCAGGCTCACTAAACTCATTTTAAACCCAGAGAGGGAACCTTCCTTTCCGCCCAGTCGCTACAAAGGAGGTTAAACTGCCTCGCGGTGTAGGGGTCTGCTTGGAAATTCCGGCCCAGAACCTGGGGACTGGTGGAGTATTCTGCGACACCAGTAATTACAATTATGAGAGCTCAATTACGAATTCAACCTTACCAATAAAAACACTTCAGTGACAGTAGTTTGTTAATAAACCCAACTGTTGCTTCATGCTTCATCGATACTTTTGTCATGTCTCTTTTCGATTCTTGCTTTGACTTTGAGTCCAGTGGGAAGTTTCTATTATATTTTCATAAAAGTATATTGCTCAGTCTACAGACATTGAGATTTCTGGCTAGGGTAAGGGTCAAAAGGTCAACTTTTAAAGTTGATAGCAGCCAGAACATTAGACTGTTTAAAGTAGGGAAGAACTACCTTGATCTCTGGATTTGTTTTCACTTAGTTGACGTCCGTTCCTCAAGCATTAGAGAAAAAGGGTGAGGAACTTGTAAGAGGAAGTTAAGGGGCTCTCGGATAGCTGAGAGGAATTGCTGTTGCAATCATAATGCATCACACAGTCATGGAAATATGTACTGAAAGCAAAAAAGTAAAGGAGATGGTTTTAGTGGTCGGATTTTTGGGTGGGGTGGGTAGGTAGGTAGGTAAATTTCGTGGTGTCCGGTGTGACAAAGGCCTGTATGTGTTAAAGTTCGCAAGACAATAGTAACCACATGAATGAGATTGTGGGGCTGCTCCTACGTATAGTAATTTAATTGGACTGAGGTATCACATGAATTGTAAATGTGCAGTACCTGGCGCACACTGCACTGGCACAGTGTGTTCAAGAGCCATGTCCATAGGTTTGTCTTTGTACTCGGTAGGGCTGGATTAGGGTATGCTTATTAATCTGGTTGCTAAATAGGGGACAGCTATAAAGTGGCAGGCATTAGCGGAAAGGCATTAGGTGGCTAGCAGAAATTGTGGATAGCAAAAAATAGCGGAAAATAAACAAAATTGGTGTCCATGTAGATTGTTGTTGTAAAAACTCTATGATAAAACAGTAACAAACAATTTAACAAATAATCACTACCCCCATGCACTTCAAGATATTGCACCAGACAGGAAATTGAAACCTATTTACAACAACTGAAAACAGGAAATAAGTCTGAAAGAAAGGATATAACTGTGCCCACAACACCCAGTTGTAAAGCAGAGAGAAACTTTAGTCAATCTAACACGCGATCCTTGCACTTATTCATGTAGCAGATATGGAGTATGGTGCCTGGGCTTGCAGTGCTCGAACTCACAACCTATCAATGAGGCTACCACACACATTATTGAATATAAACATTAAGATCATGCCAACTATGTCCTAATAATTATTTTCATAAGATTAATGAAAACGGTTTCAGCTTAGGTGCAATGTCGTCAGCCAATGATTATGGTGAGTGAATTTTCTTATTTTATTTTATGTTGGCTGTTCTACTATGTTACAAAATCAAATTTCAGATGGCAATCAATCTTTTAATATAAATGATAAAAATTTCGAAGAAAAATGTCATAAACTTAGGTACTAAGGTATTAACACCTTTGTGTGTTAATTCCGTAACAACCTCACTACACAGACTATGACTCTATGATTTAGTAGTTTAACTAGAATAGTATTTTGGTAGGGGTCACAAATTTCTACCAATCAGAAGCTTGAAAGCCCAGTTTTCTAGATACCCCTAGTCAAAATTTGTGACATTTCTTTATAATTAAATGCGTACCCTTTATCAACTGGAGAAACAGTGATGATAAAATTTAAACTGTTTCATTCTCAAATAGAGGTTTGTGTGGAGTGTGAGGAGCCAATAACAGACACAAAAAAGGGGTTCCATATCAGGGGGAAAAATCCCCGTGCCTACCACAAAGCTTGTTTTAATGGATATGGTAAAAGATAGCTCTAATAGACCGTTGTTTGAAGTGAAAATGTAGCTGAATCATGTCTGCCTTGATGTTCAGTTGTTTTTGTTAAATCCATTTACGTATTCTGTGTACTTCGTGAGATTTTCTTCATAAGAAAAGTATTTGAGCTGGACAAAACGTCAGTTAACATACTTTACAGGGATAAGAACTGGAACATATTTGGCGTGTGTGAGTGTAAGTGAGAGTGAACAATTGAAGCATTCATAAGCACCTCACATCATTTAGATAAACCTGATTCTAACTACAATCCGAGATTATTTTCTAAAAAGAAGCAAAAGTATAATTTGTTTACTTAGTCGGAGTTGAGCATTTCAATTTAACACCGTGCAACATTCTTTATTTTTGTAACCATTAGATTCAAGAGACTTGTTTCCCAGATTTCCTATTGCCAGGTCATATTATGGTGAAATTCAGAAGCCTACAGTATTACTTACAGCTTTTCTCTGTTCATTAAACTTTAATTCATAAAATTCACGATAGTTGCTTTGCTGGATGGATTTGATTGAATATATTTGAAATTTTAATAATATTCTTAAATGTAGCACTGCCCCATAGTTAGATTTATTTTCAAACATGTCAGAATGCAAGATGCTTCCCAAGCAATAACTTTGCCCTTTACCACTGATTTGTTTATGACATAATTCATCTCTGTGATAATTACAAACCGAGTCGTCGAGCACGCTTGTACTTGACCAATGCTTGATACAATGCTCAAAACAATACACTTGCCAAGTTATTGAACAACTGAAACTTGCAGTGTGCGCGGGCTGCAACGAGTACATCAAGAAGGGCTCCGTTTCTAAAGCTCAAAACAAGAGGTGGCATCAGCAATGCTTCACATGTGACAAGTGTTTCAAGCCTATTGATGGATCCTTTCTAACCAAGTAAGATTAAAATAGTTTTAATCAAGTTACTCTTAGTCAGCTTTAATCAAATTAGTCTGAATCAGTTCTAATTATGGAAGCCTGAGTCAATTTTTAAGTAAGCCTGAATTTTCAAGTAAGCCTGAATCAATTTTAACCAAGTAAGCCCGGATTATTCTATGCTATTAGAAAATCTTCGAGTGCAGTCATTGATCCAATTCTTTAAATTTCGGTCTCTTAGTCATAAGTTTTTGCTGATTGTCTTGTCTGGCTAGGGGGGATAAGAAATACTGCAAGAAGTGCTACAACAATGAGTTTGGGGTGCGCTGCAAGGTTTGCGACGACTTCATCATGGGCCACATACTGAAGTACAATGGAGACGGCTATCACTACGGTTGTATCAAGTGTGACTACTGCGGAAAGTTCTTCCAGGACGGTGCACATCTCAGTGTCAAGGGTGAGTAAAGTTTGAGTTGTGCTTCAGAAATTTAGCGAATTTTGTACGACTTTATTTGTAGGTATTTCTTTGTACATTGTGTATTCTTATGCATCATATTTGTTATTTGTTCTGTCAATTTCCATAATATAATAGCAAAATGTGATCGTATCTGGTTAAGGTCGTTAAAAAGGGAAATTCAAAACAAAGTTCTAGCCTCTACATAAATCGTCATATCGTTTAGTGCGGTCTATTTTGTCAGTGTTAAGCTGACAGATGATATGATATCCCTGTACAGTGTTTAGTACCGTTCATATAAAGATATAATATGTTATATAAAGATATAATATGTGTTAATGCCTCCACATTCAACACACTTAGCCCGCTCTATTATCTCTCGATAAATTAAAGTACGACAAGGGCGGACAAGGATCTGCTATTAAGCATGTACATTTCACAATGTACCACTCACAATGTACCACACAGTGTACACTGTACACTGTGTTGTATTTACATCTCGTCTCTTTACATTGTTTGTGTAAGCTAAGGGGGCAAGTAGCGGACAGATGTAGCGAAAGAGGTACCGCCAACCAGCCGCTGATTATTGTCGACAAAAATGACAAACTATTTTATCTAGTTTTTATGACGAAGAATGTGGCGAATTACAAAACATCTCGTGTGGTCAAGGACAGAAGGTTCTGTTAGAGGGCTCTAATCTAAACATTATAGATACATTTCATGTAAACATTTCGTTCAAGTTCGACTATTAACGGTATTTATGATATGATATAAAAATTGTACTTTGTAGGCAAGTAATTGATACTAATATCCGGATGCTTATAACCGGACATTCTATAAATTAGATGGCAGTTAAATTGTAATATCTTTGCAATGCAGCATGTTATTGTACGTGTGCTGCTATAGTTAAAGTCCAGGATGTTAACATAGTGTAATGTACACATTCCAGTATACATCATTGTGTGTATTTAGTCATTACAATTGCTATGGTAACCGTGTAACATGTAATCACTATTAAGCTATTACACTCTTTGTGCCAGTAAGGTACATACACGGTGAACTAGAATTCTAGTGTTTTCTTCAAGAGGTAACGCTCGCGGTAACAGTTACCCTGTATGTTACCTAGAATAAGCGTGCTACGTATAATGCAGAATGAGACGTATAATGCAGAATGAGACTATTTTATCTTCAATTGAAAGCGTAAAGTAAGGGACTTTGTTCCAACATTTGGTAACAAAGTCCAGTGTACAGCCTAGCGTATAGCTCATTGTCTTGTTCGATAATTACTGATTAATTAATAGAACTAAGTTGGTTTTATACTCTAATTACTCTTAAATTTCAGGCGGTAAATTTATCCACAACGACTGCAAAGTTCAAAAGAAAGGAGCAACCGTAAGTAAACAGTTGGAGCTGTGGTTGTCAGGGCGCTGGCAAGCGCCCGCGGCAGTGCCAGACCTATAATTTGAAAAAACCGCCTAGAGAGCAACCCCCTTGCCAGTGTGTTTTAGAACTATTTCCGCACATATATCAGGAACTAATTACCTATCTTGTTTCTCACCATTTCATCATTTCGTATCTCATTACCTGTTTTGACTCAGTTAATTCTTGTGGTTATTTTCGCATATTCTTTCACTGTTATTGCATAAGAAGTTTGTCACATTGTTATGTAATTAAACAATAACGTTAAATTCACAATAATTGATTGCATTAACAGAGCCACGATGTTTGGCTTCCCCAACATTATGTCTATCATCATGCAGCAGCAGTTCCATAACGTCAACACAAAAATACATGACAACAAGCATTAAACCACCCTCCGTCAACCATATTCATGCCATTACTTAATTTCTTGTGACTTGGCTATAAGTCTACTTTCGGACAACGCTAAATTGTCCGTGTTTTTCGGTTTTCCAGTCTTCATTTCAACCCAGTTTCGCTGTCCAGAGTATCGAACTGCAGCTTGTTATACTTCTATTCCTTACACCCGTCTCTACTTGGGAAGATGTTGAGAAGATTGAGTAACGCAGTGAGAAGAACTATCACTTCGGATGCTCCATCTCATAGTCGTGTATCCAGGTTCCAACTTCAAGATGACAGCCTGGTGGCTCCTCCCACCTCTCTACATGACTCCTCCCAGCCCTCCTCCTCCTCCCACCCCTTCTCTCTCACCCCCAAAACATCCCCCTCCTCTGACCCTCTCTCTCCCACGTCAGACCTCACCCCCACTACTAGTGCTGACGTCTTGAAAAACAAGGATTTTGTCTCCAAGAAGAGTGAGAAGAAAGAGGGGAAATCTCTGGGTCAGAAGTTGAGGAGGATCAGCAGGCAGATATCTGGAGGAAATAAGAAGGAGAAGAAGAATAGAAGAGTTAGTGCTACGGGAAAGGGGATGAAAGTGAAGACCAACAAGGTGATTAGTTCGAGAGACGAAAGTTATTGTGTAACTAGGGTGTTTAGTTTAAGTGTAACTAGGGTGTTTAGTCCGAGTGTAACTAGTGGTGATTTTTTCCTGAGTTTGTGTTTGACAAAGGTGATTGTGTGGGATCCTCAAATTGCTGTTTCCCTGGCATAATGTAAAGATGCCATATCGATTGTTCCTATATCGATTGTTCCTATATCGGCTATTGAATGTGGGCTATGGTTTTATGTTATGATGTGATTGAAATCTATTAATTCCCCGATATAAGATGTCCCACCGTATGTCAGTCTCAAATCTGTATACCTCGCATTATCTACAACACAAAAACAATACATCCCGTATCAAGATCCTAAATCAAACCTGATACCTGATATCACCTTCTAGCTCAATATCTTAATTACTATAACACAATACCTTCATTTCTTGAAGCGGCATGATCCCAAGTAAACTAGAATTGTCAACTACCGCCCCAACTCCAACACCCCCTTGAAATGATCCCAGCTGAAACTTGATATTTTAGAGATCCCTCTTCGCTCTCATTGTACTCGAGAGTCGAGAGTGTCATGTGTGTATATTGCATTATCTCACACGTGACCACGCATTTGTCGTACGTCCGGGATTCTGGACCGTGAACTATTTGATGAGAAGTGTATCAAATTTTCCTGATTTAATGATTATTTTCTGGAGGTAATCTGAGCTGGTGGCTGGCCTGATGTGGTTACTTTGAGATGGGATTATTCTAGCTTGATTGTAGCAATCTCTCTTGTTGCTCTTTAGCTACAACTACTCAACTAAAGCTACATTTTTCGTAGCTACATATCACGAAGCTATATTTCACGTAGCTGCGTGAGACTTCATGTATAACAGGTGGCTTCATTCATTACACGCTACACAATTCACGGTCAATTGGAACCTACAATAAAGTCAACACCTAAAAAGAGTTTTGATTGCAAACATTAAAACTGCATAATCTTAAGCATAATTATATAACCATTACCCACTAACACCTGTCTGTATTCAGAAAGGAGACTACGACGCAGTGAGAGCTAACAAAGCACGTATTGAGAACGAGGGACAGTACGACGATGATAACCTCTCTGAGTTTGAGAGGGTTAGTTTGTTCAATTAATAGATCTTAATACATAGTTGATTAGTTAATAGATCTTAATAGTTTGTTTAAAGATTTGATTAGTTAATAGATCTTAATATTTTGTTTAAAGATTTGATTAGTTAATAGATCTTAATATTTTGTTTAAAGATTTGATTAGTTAATAGATCTTAATAGTTTGTTTAAAGATTTGATAAGTCAATAGATTTTATTTTAGGTTACGACTACAAATTGACATATATTCTCTGATCTTACGATTGGTAAGCTCAAAATATAGATATTGAAAATTTTAAATTTTAATGCTTCCTTGTTTTAAAACAACGTAACTAACCTGTTACAGGAGTGCCTGAAGGAGCACAACAAGAAGCGGGAAGACCACCACGTGAAGCCGCTAGTTTGGAGCGAGGAGTGCGCGCAGCATGCTCGATCCTGGGTCAAGAAACTCCTCCAGCAGGACGCTCTCATGCACGATACACAGAGCGGGTATGTCTTGTTTTAGTTAATATTATCTTGAAATTGAAAGTTGGATTTTTAAAATGTGGTTTATTCTCTCAGATCATTGGTTAATAGTTCAAAATTCAAATGTCGTTCAAAAATCAAATGTCGGCATTTCAATTTTCATCTTACTGACTACCTGAGAGAACTAAGAGAACTAAATGTCCTACATACCCTTGAAACTTTAAAACAAAGTTTCCTCATCGAAATTACATCATAAAACACATTCACGTATCAATCTAATTAGATGGCGTCATACCCACACACCTAGGTTGGTATAGTATCCCTCCTCAGAGGTAATCAAATTCCGAAGCTCCATTCTTTACATTCCGCCCCATTGTACCTGTAAACCTGCACAACGACATACGGTACGCGGGAAACATTCCAAACACCTGAGATCTGCAAACTTAATGTAACGGTGGATGGATTAAGGACCCGTGTTTACATGATACTAAATTCACAGTGTTACACACTGCACTGTCTACTGTACTGTTTACTCTATAAGTAACAAGTGTACATTGCATAAACTACTTTTGTTTTCAAAAATGTCATTCTTAAAAGTTTGAAATTTTAAGTGGGACGACCATTTCTTCAGTAAGGGTCATTTTGTACACGTTTTTGAACCATTCACAATCTTCACACATCTTTTAAAGTTAAGCTTTTACATAATTTAAATGGCCAGCTAAGATTCTACATTGTTTTCCTCATACTCTGCTGTGTAAATTATGCACACTGCAGTCAGCACTCAGCACTAGATAAGGCAGTGTAAGAACGATTTCCCCTTATAAAACCCTAACTAAACTTGCATGTAGTAGTCAAACACAGAGCTATTGCAATGCTAAGTTTAAAATCAACAACAGTATCAGGTACAAAAGAGGATGGGGTAGAATTAGGTCCACCTCCACTGCTTTAGACAATGTTTGTTCGGGTCCAACTTAACTCTAACTTAACTCTAACTAAACTCTAACTAAGACTTTAACTAAACTCTAACTAAACTCTAACTAAAGTATTACGCAACTCTAACTAAACTCTAACTAAACTCTAACTAAACTCTAACTAAACTCTAACTAAACTCTAACTAAACTCTAACTAAACTCTAATTAAACACTATTATTAAACTCTAACTAAACTCTAACTAAACTCTAACTAAACTCTAACTAAACTCTAACTAAACTCTAACTAAACTCTAACTAAACTCTAACTAAACTCTAACTAAACTCTAACTAAACTCTAACTAAACTCTAACTAAACTCTAACTAAACTCTAACTAAACTCTAACTAAACTCTAACTAAACTCTAACTAAACTCTAACTAGACTCTAACTAAACTCTAACTAGACTCTAATCAGGATGGGAGAGAACTGTGGATACTTCAACAGCAGCAGCGCGTCTACCAAGTCCGACACAACCTGGGCCGTGAACGTGTGTAACATGTGGTACAACGAGACTGAGAAATATGACTTCAGCATTAACGAGTATCAGCAACAAACTGGACATTTCACACAGGTAGGCTACAGTATCTAGATATGTATCTAGATATGTCGGGCTACATCAGATGTGGTTGATTGACTGACGATTAGAACTACTTACCTGTGTCAGTCAAGGTTGCAAATTTCCGGTATTAGCGGCTAGCTTTAGTTTTCTAGGTTCCAACAAATAAAGTAGAGCGAGATGTATTCCACTCAAGCCATCGAGTGTACACTCAACCTCTGAACTTTGCGTTGAAAATGAAGTGCTGATGATCTTCTCTAAACACGATTTGGGTTTTTAGCCCTCAGTGACATGAAATATCTTCTCATTCCTGGATCTAGGGAGCTATCTGGTCGACAGGTACGAACCTGCAACAGCTATTACAGCTATAGCTATTACAGATATAGATGTTACAGGTTTAACTGTTACAGCTATAATAGCATAGGTGCAAAAACGTTTTTTCACTCATAGGAAGATTTCAGAAATTTCGGCCAGAAATATTTTTCGGTGGAGGCGATTTTTCTGTGGCCATCCATTTCTTGATCGAAACAAGTGCTGCTATGGCCCAATAGCTTATTCTAAAATTATTAAATAACGTCTGGCTAAATTTAAGGGCGTCATAAACACATCGCGATTGAACCAGCTGACAGCTATTTCACCTGACTTCATGAATCGTACAATGGATGCAAATGCCAAATAATCGCGCTCGGCTGCACCTGCATTCTGTATCAATTTCAGTTAATCTTTAAAGTCAACAAAATTTTATGCAGCAAGAGCTACGGCCGGTTTAATTTTTCCTAACCAAAAAGCAGTGCACATAATTAACACATTCAGTGTTATCACTCAAGCTAAATTAAATTGTTCCACCTCCCGTTTCCAATTCCAATATTTTAACTGTGGTATAGCGGCTCTAGAATTCTAGGAATGATCTTTGTGGCAGAAACAGTATCAGCTGCTCACTTGCTTCTAGCTGAGGGTAGATAACAGAAAAGTAGCTCTTTTAGAGTTGAAAAGATGGAATCTAGCGTCCGCCTGAGACCTAACTAAGCGGGCGCAATTCTTGTTTAACATTTTACCGAGAATTTCAAATTTCAATCTTCCCAGATGATCTGGAAGAGTACAGAGAGGATGGGATGTGCGATAGCCAAGAAAGGAACACGCGTGTACGTGGTCGCTAACTACTACCCTCCGGGTAACTGGGTCGGCAAGTACAAGGACAACGTCTTCGAGATCTAGGAATTAGTGACGAGGAAGATCAGTGTGCTGACGTCATGTCTTGAAGATAGGGTCGTTGCTTCATTACTCACAATGGTCATCTAATGATCGTGCCTTATTGGTGGGAGTTATTATTGCTTTATTGGGACAAGAACTTGATATTGAGAAAGTATGCAGATTTATTAGTATGATGTAAAGCAATCATTAGGAGGACAAAGTTGTGATTTTCCTTTTTGTAGACGTTAAAGTTCAAATGGAAATTGATTTAATTCTCTAATTGAAAAATTTAGCCTTTCTGGGAATTTGGTAGGATAGAATTGCGTTGGTAAGTTCGCTAAGTGATTTATTTCATCATTTCATGATTGATCAATTAGATGTAGAATATTTGAAGAGCATTATGTTTTGAAATAAGTTTGGAGCTTATATTACTGAAGTATTTTATCAATTATCATATTGTAAACCCTATTTGAATACTTAATCTTGATAAGTTTTTTGACTTTTTGCCACTTTGATCTGATGCTGTTCGCAAATATTTGTGATTTGAGAAGCAACGCTTTTTCTTATTGAACAAATCTCTGCAGTAATTTGACTTGATACATTTTTTAATGCAAAGTGACAGTCCAGTTTATCTTTAATCAACTATGCACCTCAACCTTTTGGCTGAAAAATTTCCAATTTCATTTATACTATACTCGCTTCCAGAACACTATATACATATCATAAATTTCAGATTTTTGGCAAGTGTATTATACTTTTTAATTCTTCAGTAAATTGTGTAAATATACGATATTGTTAACGTGTCTTTAGTTTGATCTATAAGAATATACAGAATTAGATTTAGCTAAGATTTCAGAATCAGAATTATGTTATCACAGTTTGACATTTAATATATTGATACTATTTTATGTTTTAATGTCCAATTTTAATTGACTCGTTTAAGTTTATGCTTTAACCAATGACCAAAAAATGCTGATTAAAAATAACCGAACCAAGCTGTCACAGTTGTCACTCATATAAACACCATATGATGTCAATACGCCCATTTATGTCAACAAACAAGGTCGCAAAACAGTGATTTTATTAAATAAACAACTGTCTTTGAACTATTAACAGCTAGGGTTATAATCAAAACAAACCATGCGGTCACGCCAGTGATCACGTTTATGTTGAGAAGTAAAACTCAAAATTTATTAAAACTCAAAATTTAGTAAAACTCAAGATTTATTTCATACCTGTACAATCAAATCATATAACAGTACTAAACCTTTTATTTAGAGCTATGATCTTGCTATGAATTCGATACGTAAAAGGTAGCTCTTTAGCATTCATATAAATCAGATCTTGATATATAGCACGTCATGAGCACGTCATGAGCTCCGTATTATATCTATATATAGAGAAAAAAGATATGTTTTATGATGTTTGGGACGTTAATTTGTCCCTTAAGCTTTTTACAACTAAAATATCATTGGAATGCCTGCAATTTACTCAACAATCCGAATTGATTCATTGGGCTATCATATTGATACTGAATTTTATACAGCAATTTTAGGATTTTGAATTCCTTCATACAGAGCTTACAATGCATTACACGTTGAACGAGAACTTAAGAATTTTTCGAGTCCGGAGTCGGTAGATGCTAAATAAGATATTAGGCTGCTACTATGTGGCTGTTGGTGTCATGTTAAAAAGTTATTCTAATATTCTCAAAACGCAGGCTCATCGGAAGTGCGACGAAGCAGATTTGGAGCTGAGAGATTGATTCTATCTACAATGTGCTAGCAGTAACACGCATAGTATATTTTCTATTGCACGCGCACGTACTTACGGGTTACGCGCATCACATGTATATATGTCGCGTCGCAACATCACACATTGATCACTTTGCCGAGTAGAGGTTCTATGTTCTTGTACGGCAGTGCGCACCCCCCTGTCATTTTATTTCAATAGAATTCGCTTCGAATGAGGGTCGGACAAAGTCAGACAACTATTTGTCGAGATGTTACCCGACCCGCGCGCGGCTCGCAGTTTTCTGCTCTCCTCGCGTTAGACGGATATCATTTCGTTAAACGGATAATCGGATATCATCTCGTCAAACAACTATGTTCTACCGGGCGCTGCACGGCTGCATGGCTCTCTGTACGTTCCTCTCCGATCTGACATGTGACAATAAGGATTAATGTACCCAGATCACACAACTGGGGTCATACTTTTCACCTTGCTCTAACAAAAGCCCTTTTGCGCGCGCCAAAACACAGAAAGTGGAAAGGCTTATTTTTCACCTAACCAGGTGCTTACGCACGCTACGCGTGCAAAAGAGCTCTGGTTACAGCAAGCCACGCGCGTAAATTAAGCACCTGGTTGAATTGGGTAAAATGAGTTTGCGTTAACATCTGGTTTGGCGGATACAGTCGTGCGTGCAGGAATGGCATGCGCAAAAGGGTTTCGGCCCGGTTTTGCTAAACAAATATATCCTTGGCCTTGCACTTGCAGCTTTGCAAATTCAGGGCGAAATTAGAACGGACGGGCAAGCGCAGCAGAAGCTTTAAGTCTTTGTTAGCTTAGCAAGTTTGGGTTTGCCTAACCACCATTGACGAGATGATATCCGTCTAACGAAGAGAGCAGAAAACTGCGAGCCGCGCGCGGGTCGGGTATCATCTCGACAAAACCACCAACGCAACCACACGCGCGCGCAATTCAAAAGGGCTCCGGTTAGAAACATAGAAAAAGGTTCGGGAATTACACAAGGTCATTCACACATGATGTCAGCAAATTTTTTTCACCATTTGTTATCTTAAAAAACCCCCTAAATGTCAGAAGAAATCATATTTTTAAAAATCCTAAAATACACCCTTTCCCCTCATCATCAATCGTTGTGGTGATGACGTCATATGTGAACGACCCTAAGCACCTGGTTAGGTCATAGGTAACATGAAAAACTTTTCCTTTCCTGTGGATAATTATACGCATTACAAATCTCTCACTGAGAATGTTTATTTTGTAAAATAATAATATGTGCTCTATTATTTATATAGGGATATCGAATCGTGGTGATATCGCTAAAGAAAATATCGGAATCAATCTAAATTCAACTTCACTGTCCTTAGGTTGTTCGGCCGGCCAAATATTTTCCTGTTTGTCATGCATTTTATTGTTAATTTTCTTTCTACGCTTCCCTTGTTTCATTTAACCCGGTATCATTGAAAAGTTAACACGTAGAGCTCGCAGTTTCAAGATATTTCGCGTAAATTTTATGTCAACATACATTAATTTAATCTTTACATGCTGTAGTCTAGAGACAAGCAAATATTGTGATGAGCTCAATTTGGTTCAACTATACTTTTAAGTTTTAACTTTCTTAATCCTCTTTCCTTCATTGCTAAAAACCTTCTAAGGGACCTTACTTTCTAAAATTTTTCGATGGGCTTTGCTCCGGCCCCTATCTCCACCCCTGGACCCCTCTGGGGGCTGTACCCCGAAACCCTTGCGGTAGCTTAAAAATTCTATCTTGCTTGCTTCGCTGTGTTTGCACCCAAACCATAATAAGGTCTAGAATCTTTAAGGAGCATCTTCAGTATTACTAACAGCCAGGGTACAGGTGTAACAAAATACTTATTTAGAAGCGTCTACTAAATATCTTAGCTATTTGAAAAAAACATTTTTTGAAGTTTCATTGATTTTGAAGTTTCATTGATTCGTTCAGCTGTTACATGGTGCAGTACAGGAAAGAGTATATTGATAAATCAACAGGATCCGGACTTTTTGCTACTTCAAAGATTAAATGCAGCTCTCAAGTCATCAAAACAAATTTTTTGGTCACTTCTTTAGATCAAAAGTTTTCCAAAGTTTTATGCAATCAATGCTTCAAGGAATCAGAATCTCTAAAACGATGCTCGAAGTGTAAACACATGCGCTACTGCTCAGAAAATTGTCAACGAGAGGGTTGGAAAATACACAAATCGGAGTGTGCTGGTCTGTGCAAAGTTCCTCCATCAAGCCACATTCCATCATTGATAAGACTTTGTGCATTGTTTTTGTCATCGCAGGAACTTAAGAATGAATATTCAATTCCTAGTCTTATGAAGCATGAAAACATCGAAAATGAAAAAATTCAGGAGTATTATCCATATGTTCTCAGAGGCGTAACAGAGATTTTCAAAGGCTCGTCTTCAGTAGATCCTGTAGATGTTTATGAGATGTATAATAAACTGGTTGTTAATCTGTTCACCTTAGAAGATGGACAGTTGAGAACTATTGGCTCAGCCCTTATACCTGAAATTTCTAAAATAAATCATTCTTGTGAGCCAAACTGCATTCTTTCATTTAAAGGACGGACTGCCTATATAACTGCTATCAGAGAAATCCCAAAAGGTACAGAAATCACTATATCTTATATTCCACTGCCTAAATCATTTTTAACAAGAAAAGAACAGCTTCATAGACAATATAATTTTACATGTTATTGTTGCCTCTGTTCCAAGCAAAGAAAGGAAAAAATAGATCACATGTTAATGCGTGAATGCCCTATTTGTAATACGCACTCACACCCTCGCCTTGATTTAGAAAATGATGATTTATCATGTCAATCATGTGGAAGCTCACTTCTCAAATCATTAAAAGTCAATGATCTTGTCTTAAAAAACATAGCAAACTTTGATTCAGCTATATCCACAAGAGCCCAGCAAGATGTGGAAATTATTAATCATTTAGTTGAAGATACAGAAAATCTTATACTTGAAAAACACTGGGAGCCTGCATTGAGGACAGGTTTAAAAGCAACCGTGGGTTTGATGGACTGGGCACAGCTTTATCCCTCAACTGGCTTATTTATAGCAAAGTTAGGAAAACTGTACCTTGAACAGGAATATACTGATAAAGCTGTTTATATTGATAATGTTAATAGAGCTGTTCAAATGTTTGATATTGCATTAAAATGTTTATCATTATCATTGTCAAGGCACCACGAGCTTTTCCTTGAAGTGGAACAGCTTTACAGATTTACCCAAGAAATTTTGAGAAACCAAGAGTGAATTTTCATTTTTTTATTCTGCAAGTTTTATTTATGATATTTGATATAATGTCAATGTCACATCATGATGAATTGTTCTGTTTTTCATGTTCTGGTCAATAGTTTCTAGTGTATCTATATTACATGATTGGACTCAAGTTGATGTTTAATAACAAGTAGATATCTAAAAAGTTAATAGAATTTTCCCTAAATCTTATTTGGCTTAATGATTAAAAGTTTGTGATTGAAAACAACTTTGTCATTGAATCAGAATATTTTGTAAAATATCTCTCAGTAGGTAGCTAAAGCGGGACCCCAAGATGTACATCAAGCAGGTAATGAATGCCCAGTACAATCTAATTAGTCAGATTTTAAAATTCTTGCTTTGACTCTTTAACCTTTGGTATGCAGTACTATAATGCATTACATGCCATTTATGCTACAGATGTATATATTAAGTAGTGTTCCAATGAAATCCTGTTTCTTACACCCTAATGTTACCGTGATTTTATAGATTGACAATAGTAAGACAGGTGAGTAATAAGACGAGAGTTTCATGAAGCAAGTGTGTGATGTGGTTTTTGAGTGCCATGATGAGTTGTGTACAAAGGCAATGAAAAGATTTCAATCTGCTATTGGTAGCAGTGCAATGATTTAATGATAACTACTAATCTATCTTCATGCAGGTTGTTATTTGCGGGTTCCGTAGTTACAGGAATGAGGTGGTTGTGGAGCCCTTCCACCCCCACCACAACTGTGTTGTGGGGCGTAACGGTTCTGGCAAATCTAACTTTTTCTTGGGTGAGGCACATACTGATGATTTTATGAATTTCCAAACTTCATTTCGTGTCTCTGAAACAGTCCTGAAAATTTATGGGAGAGCAGATTCAAATGCAAAATTAAATGGTCGATCTCATTGAAGTTTAAAACCGGTTTATTTTATTTCAGCGATCCAGTTTGTTCTGAGTGACGAGTTTAGTCACATGAGACCCGAACAGAGACAACAACTTCTGCACGAGGGCAGTGGTCCACGCGTTGTGAATGCGTACGTGGAGATTACGTTTGATAACACTGACAACAGGATCCCCATTGAGAAGGAAGAGGTTACTATTAGGAGGGTTATCGGTTTTAAGAAGGATCAATACTTCCTCGACAAGAAAAATGTCACGTGAGTATGCTTGGAATTTTTCATTTCTTCGTTTAAAAGTAAGTTGAAGTTTTTAAGTAGTGAACAAAATGGTTTGATAAGTTTCTGAAGTGCTTAAAAGTTTTGTGTCTTCCTGGATTATGATATCCAGGAAGTCTGTGTTTGTGTAAAACCTTACACTGTTAATAATTTGTCCTGTCCAGTAAGACAGACGTGATGAACCTGCTGGAATCTGCCGGATTTTCCCGAAGTAATCCCTACTACATCGTCAAACAAGGCCGAATAAACCAGATGGCAGTAGCTCCCGACAGTCAGCGATTAAAGCTGTTGCGGGAAGTTGCCGGTACTCGGGTGTACGATGAGAGAAAGGAGGAGAGTCTCGGAATTCTGAAGGTTTGCAGTAAATAAAATCTTCAATATAATAAGGGTCAGACTGTGGTTTATGGAGAATATTTCGAAATCGATAATTTGAATTAAGACTTGTTATTGCGTTATTATGCCGTTTTTGATTAAATTATACTTTGCTCTTATGAACTATGTGTAGATAAGTATCAAACTTGGCGTCAGCAAATTTGAATACTAACATTATGTACATGAATACTTGTACTTACATCACATGTACACTTGATAGGACACAGAAGGAAAAATCGAGAAGATTGACGAGTTCCTTCAATACATAGAGGAGAGACTGAAAACTCTTGAAGAAGAGAAAGAGGAACTCAAAGAGTACCAAAAATGGGATCGTATGCATAGGTGAGTGGTACTTCAACAGCTCTGCGTAAAAACGATTTTTATGGCGATTCATCTCCAAATTTTGATACATTATCACGTGATTCAGGGAGTAAATAAAATAAGTGTAATTACTGCAGATCCCTTGAGTACACGATGTACGACAAGGAGTTACGAGAAGTTAGAGATAAGTTAGAGGCCCTAGACCAGCAACGTCTGGAGGAAGGAGACAGGACCAAGGACTTTACTATCCACCTCTCTACCACTGCTAACGAGATCAAGTTCTTGGAGAGAGACCTTAAGGAACTCGAGATTAAGGTGATTTTGAATGAAGTGCGAATAAACATTAGGACTTCTGGTACTCATAATAGGAAAACTGTTATATCAAAGGTGAATATGTATTACTACCCAGTACACTGTATCTCACCATCGCTGTTCAGACCTCCTCGACTCGAACTGAGAGAGATCAACTATCGGAGGATCGACAACTGCAGATTCGACAGAAAGCTAAACTTGAACTTGACCTGAAGGACCTAGACGAGATTTGCAATGATGACTTGGCCACCAAGGTAGACATTTTTTGTGATTTTAAATTCTATCTCGTTCTTGGTGAAGCCTAATTTTACTTTTATTGGACCCAGTTTCCCATTTTAGCTTGTTACATGTCAAATACGCGTTAATAAGAAACCCTGACCATGAGTGGTCGGTGGGGATTGGGACCCGCTTAAATTACTTGAACACAGTGCCTCTCAGAAATTCATCCTGCCGCTCAATAAATGTATTAAATTTGTAGTGATCGAATAGTTTAAATCTCTGTTTAATACAATTCCATATTTTGACTCTTCGACACCCACAAGTCAGATAACTTACTAAACTCTATCAGGGCACATCAGCAGAGGAACTGGCCCAAGTCGAGGAGCAGATCAAGACAGCGCAAGAAGCTTTGAACCAGGTCATTCCTCAGTTCGAGGAACAGAAAGAACTAGAACAATCTTGTAATTCCCAGCTTAGAATGAACGAGCAGAGGAGAACCGAGCTTTATGCAAAGAAGGGTGAGTTCAGAGCTGTCATTTGTCTTGCTTGTAAGCAGCTTCAAGCTTAAGCTTAGTTACGACCTCTTAGACTAAAGGAAACAGCCACTCAGTTTCAAGTGAGCTGATTAAAGTGATCTAGATTATATTGTTATTTCAAATGTTGCTAGAATAACTTATCAGGGAGAAATTTGGAGTTTACCGATCAGAAGAAGAGAGACGAGTGGATTAGAAGTGAGCTGAAAACGTACGGTTCAAACCTATCTGATAAAGAGGAGCAGCTAAAAACTGTAGAAAAAGAGGTACATTAAGTATTATGATTTTTTATGTGCTCATTGTTGCTTAGTTTTGTATAATTATAATAAATTGTCGGCCGTTTCGTACGAGTTCAGTTTACATTATTATCATGAAATTACACAAAGAAGCAAAATATACTAGTACTAATAAAAAGTGTGAATTTTATCGATTATTTATCAGGCCCTGAATTTTGACGAACTTACCAAAGTAGGAACTAAACAGCTGTTTCTGTAGGTTTCAGACACAAAAGAAAAGATAGAGAAGATAACGGAAGAGATAGCTGAAAGGAGTGAGAATCTTGATGAGAGGAAGAAAGAGATCGAAGAGACAAACAAGGTTCCATTCTTCTCTTACAATTTCAAGTTGCTTGTGTCGATTATTAAGAAAAGATGTGTATACCTGTACCCAGGCTTCTACAATTGTTCTAAAAGGGCAACCTGAGAGATTTTCGATCTCTTTAAAGATAAATTAGTTTATGAAACTATTATAATTCATATGGCATATATCTGAATATCTGAGTAGAGACTCAAGCTTCTATAATATGAACAATTTATTGGACTCTCGGCAATACTCTGGTATTACTGAGTCATTAAACATGATCCTACCTGCCTCAACCAATTCAAACACAATTTTCCATTATTTTTATTTTAAAATATTATTGACAATCATGCAACCATTCAGCACTAATTCGTAAACGGGCAACAAAAATTATTTTCTGTGAAAAAGACGTATTGAAAGATTGAGTGACACTAATAATACAGTAAACAAGAATTGCGCCCGCTTGGTTAGGTCTCAGGCGGACGCTGATTTCCATCTCTTTAATTGTACAGCAACTACTATGCGGATATAAGATTAACCTGTGTTAAAAGCAATTGTGACCGTGTTTTAGATATAACATATACTGACATCATATTTGCCATGTCGCGGTTATACCCGAAAATTGTACCTTAAAGAATGCCAAATCGTTTAATCTCGACAATATCCGTCTCAAATTTCGATTGAGAAATTATAACTATGAGCGGCTACTGTGAGTGTGATAATATCGGCCGTATAGTTAAAAAGAATGACCAATTTTATCGTAACTAATTGAAATGTGATAAATGAAATGTCAGCTGTAAAGATTTAAGGACCTGTACCTGTTTACATCCAGGACTAAGATAAACTTTATCGACGGTGCAGATATATTATAACTAAGCAGTTTGTGATAACAATTTCAACTTAAATAGTAACAGCTGATCGATTACTCAAGGTCTAAAA
>JH153292.1:355530-371409 GCA_000226015.1 Mnemiopsis leidyi
CCGACCACTTTAAACCATCTACTTTACTTTTTTGCCTTTAGGCAAAAAAGAAGAGATGGAAAAAATGACGACATGCCAGGTTAACAAAAATAAGAAATTTACGTACAATGACATTGCACCCAAGTCTGACAACGTTACACGTCTTCACAGTCTCTGTTTTCAGGAACTAAACGAAGCTAAGATAAAGCGGGACGAAGTGCAGAACAAGAGAAAAGATCTGTGGCGACAAGATAGCAACTTCGAACAGAGTCTTAACACCAGCAAGGAGCAGCTTGATGAGGCAGAGCGACAACTTAGATCTACCGTCAGCAAAGTGAGCAACAGTCTTCTTCGTAGATAGCTGCTGAGAATGTAGTTATACTTAGATATGATAGTTAAAGGTCGGCTATAGTCAGCTATAGTTGATATAGTTGAGTTGTTAAGGTCGGCTATAGTTGATATAGTTGAGTTGTTTAGGTCGGCTATAGTCAGCTATAGTTGATCTATAGTTGAGTTGTTTGGGTCGGCTATAGTCACTAGTCAGCTATAGTTGATATAGTTGAGCTGTTTACCTGTAGATCCTATGATAATTAAATTTTATCTGGCTCAAGAACGTTTACAATTAATCAATCATTTCGTCGATAATTTTCGTCGAATATGTTATAAAACGAATTATATGTTAAAACGAATATGTTAAAACGAATATGTTAAAACGAACAGTAAAAACTAAACAGTAGGAAACCGTTATAAGTACAATCGTCAAGCAGCCTTCGTTTTAGTCAAGAATATTTCCTGTTAAGCTTGGGGCCCAAAAAAGCCAATGATTTCACAGTTAAGAACATCGAAATTGCTAGTGCTCACAACAGTATTCTCAACATTGCCACAATGTTTTGCGACAATAAATAGACTACCCAAGATAAATTTAATAGATTTGAAAAGGAGCCACAAATAATTCGTTGCTCAAAATCTGGGGAACTTTTCAATATTCCATCTGTTGTTAAAGAGTACTCTCATATGGCCCTCTCGCTTTCGCCTTAATAAAAAATACCCTTGTGTTTGCATTTTCCCGTCCGGGTGACGGTTCAGCACTTTAAAATTAGGACAGTACACAACTTTCTTGCCCTCGGCTTTTAGCCTCAAAAATAAATCCTTGTGTTCCATTACTTTCAGTTCGTCACTCCATCCCCCAACATCTATGATGTCACGTGTTTTTGCCATAAAAGCATTGGATGTAAGTTCGCATCTCATACAGGACGGAAAGTTTGGTATGATGTCTTTTGTACGTTTACATGCACCATACGAGGCGAAAAGTGCTCTCTCGCCTGATGAGTGGACGCCAAAGTTTAGAAACCCAGCAAATTCACGGTTGTATTTGTACGCTCCGCCCACTAACGTAGCATCTGTCGTGTCCAAAATCTCCGCTAGTAAATGTAGGTCAGACGATTCGCTTATCAAGTTATCATCATCTAACAACATGAAATATTTAGTTCTGACTCGCTCCAGGGCCAGGTTTCTCCCTCGGGATATACCTAGGTCTGTCTCCTCCCCAATAATATACTGAAGATTAGGAAACTCTGCTATTTTCTTCATTATCTCCGCAGAATATTCCTCTCCCCCGTCATCGTACGCTACAACTGTGATGTCACGGTACGCATCTACCTCCCTGAGGGACGCCACCATCCTCAGAACCAATTGTGGTCTCCGAGCCGTTTTGGTAATGATTGTGAGGCAGTGAGACAAGTTGAGGCATCTGGTTACTTGATCCGTAGGGAGGGGTTTTGCTGGTGGAAGTTCTCTGTTGATACCACACGCTGAGAAGTCACATTTTATAGGCCCTTGAGGTGGAAGGGGAAGTAAAAGGTGCCGCCTGCTATCCTCAAAGGACCTTTTCTCGATAAGTTCTATTCTGGAAGCGTCCTTGTCACATTTAGTGAGTGTTACAGGATCACGGTTCACAGGATCTCTGCTGGGAACTAGTCCGACTTGAGCTGCTTTAATGGGAGAAACACATTTAACTTCTCCCTCCATTGTCTGTAGGTACGAACTGTTAACCAACTGAAACCTTATTCCCGAACCACACTCCCCCAGCACCAACCTCGTCTCTCCAGGTCCCAACTGAAGACACTTCCTTGTCCCAACAAACCGAAGTTTACCGTCCGGTAGTATCTGGAAATACTGTTGCTTCTCACCCGGATCACAAAACATGACACAAACCCGGCCGTCTGGGGAGGTTCCCACACACTTTCCCGTGTAACTCAGTCGTAGTTTGTAGGACGGAACTGGTTGGTGTGGTAGGAATAGGGTGAAACTACTGAAGTCTTCTGGTTGTGATTTTGTAAGGGAGAGGAGGAATCCTGCAGTTAGAAGAAGTGCCAGACCAGCTAGCGTTGCTCTCTTTTTGAATAGACTGGTTAATAGAACTCTTTCCATATCTTGAAAAGAGTGACTAGATCAGTATTAGACATTAGTACTATCTCGTTTAGATTTTAAGAAATATTATAGGAAAACAAGCTTCATTTTATCATCAAATGTCTGAAAGGAAATTTACTGACTCGTTTCTTCATGAAAAGTTTAACAGGTAAAATAATATAGTGCCTTTAACCGGATAAAACACGTAAAATCGTTCAAAGTGCCTGTTCACGAATGTAACGGTTGAATGATTTGCTGTTACTGTGACATTACTTGATGATAATTTCTTTGTTCGACAACACGGACCTTAAGATTTAATTGTTTTGTTGTGAGCCCACCAAATGCAAGTCATAATGTTTTACCACTACTTGCAGTACTCTCAGCAGGGGCGGACAGTGGGGGTAGGGGTTTAGTGTTTATTGTCCATTTTTATCCCCTCTGTTTTCGGCCATTTTTAAAAAAAGTAAACAAAAATGAATACAACTATGCGCCTTCCTTCGAGAGGTGACAGGTCAGGGGCTATTTTAATGTTACAGAACAATATAATTGTTTCATTCAATCTAGTTAATATAACACGATATGTATAATTTAACATGATGTGTATAAGATGATATGATATCATTTTTTATACTTTCTTCTAGGCGTTCAACAACGGTATAGACGCGATAAAGAAGATCGTCAGAGAGAAAAATATAAGCGGGGTATACGGACCGCTCATTGAGAACTTCAAGTGTAATGAAAAGTTCTTTACTGCTGTCGAGGTCACTGCAGGAAACAGGTCGGTCGAGTTTTATAATTTTGGGAAAGTTTTTGAAATCTTTTCATTCGCATTCTACGATTGTGTTAGGTAGCAGAAGGATTGCTTGAAATATTCAAATGTTTGGATAGACTCATTAACTGTAGAATGAATCTTCAACTTTGCTTTAATATACAATAAAATTGCTGCTGTTAACGTCTGCAAATCAGCTCCACGATCTTATACTCAAGAAGTGTTTTAATGCATTTCAGTTTCTCTGAAATGTAGAATCCATGGCACATGCAGTTAGCTTCACCTGTGTGTGATGTCTATATTGAGATACAAGTTCATGAAATGCCGGATTATGATATATATGCAGTAATTAGGCCGTTGTTACATTTCCTGCATTTATTGTTACGATTTCTCATATCTCCCAATGGTGATATTTGGTCATCCTTTTTACATGGCGCTCGTTATTTAGTATTAGATTTAGCATCTTGGAGCGATGATGTGTACTTGGATAGTGGATGCATGCGGTCATGGACAACGTCAATCGGCAGATTTTGCTTTTGGTCAATGGTCGATAATAAAAGTAGAATTCTGCAAATCGAGAATTTTTTAGAAAGAAATTATTGTAACAAATCCTCGGCTTTTAAAAGGTCTTAATTGTTCAAGGTCCCAGTAATAAAAAACTAGTAATTAAATGCATTTGTTTAAATGTCTGCCAACATCTATACAAGTACACTTCATTATGACACGTGTACTTCATTCCAACACGTGTAAATCATTCTGACACGTGACCTCTAACACGTGACCCCACCTACAGATTGTTCTACATCATAGTAGACACAGACAAGACAGCATCTCAGATTCTGAGTATCATGAACAAAAACAAGATGAGTGGTGAAGTCAACTTCCTTCCTCTAAACAGACTCAGTTTTAAGGAGATACAATACCCTACCTCTAACGTACGTGCTTCTAGCGAATCTTACTTTCTTGTTTTGATCGCAATTCGCATCCCATTTTGCGGAAAGGTCCGCAAATTAATGGAATTTTACTAATACTAGTCGTTTTGATCGCAATTCGCATCCCATTTTGCGGAAAGGTCCGCAAATTAATGGAATTTTACTAATACTAGTCGGCAAACAAAGTTTCTAATCAAAAAGAAATGTTAATTACAACTGACAGTGACGACAGTTTTGACAAGTGAAACTTCAGGACGTAATACCCATGGTGAGCAAACTAGAGTACAACCAGATCTTCAAACCAGCCATGGAGACAATCTTCGGTAAAACCCTTATCTGTCGAAGTCTCGAGATCGCCTCGCAGTATGCACGTAACGAGCACATGGACTGCATCACCCTGGACGGAGATCAGGTTTCGCGCCGTGGCGCATTGACTGGCGGGTACTACGACAAGCGCAAGTCGCGTCTCGATTCCCAAAGGCAGGTGTGGTACTGGCAGGCCAAGTTGCAGGAGGAGGAGTCTAATGCGGGGAAGATTAAGGGAGACATGGAAGAAGTGGACTCTGAGCTCTCAAAATTGGTTCGTATTTCATGTTACCAAGTTTGTCTTAACTTGAATGTCTCTCTAAAAATTTTCTCAAATGACAGTTGATCGATATTTGTTAAGTTGATAGAGTGAAAAAGGTATGATAATCTCTAACTCGAACTACTCCTTGTTTATAAAAAGTATCCGATTTTTTTATGGATTACTTTTTGAACAGAAATAAAAAACAGAACAACTCCGGAAAGCTCTTATTTTTCACTTTTTACAGGTGAGTGCAGTACAAAAGTTGGAGACTAAACAGATTCAACTTAGAGAAACGTACGAGCGGCAGAAGATGGACGTTCAGAATTTGAGCGTGGAAAAGAAACAGCTTGAAAAACATCTCGATACCAAGGTATTATAATTCTAACAATGGTTCAATTTTGTTAGCGAGCTGGTTAATCTGCGTGACTTATCTATTTGTAACTTGAACGAAATATGATCTCCCATAATCGATCCATAACATACACTATATAGGTATATAATATCTATGCCCTAAGTCAATAATGACACCGTGGTTGTTATAAAAGGAAACTAAAAGTATCCTGGAACATGAATGGTCGGTAAAGATTGGGACATACTTAAATTACGTTTATTTCCGGTCGGTTTTTTTGACACCACTTAAAGTATTGTAATTTATCAGAAATTTTGTAAACGTCCCTACTCTCCTTACTTTTCGCATTAAAAACAAAGCTAAGCGCACCGTACATAATTGAATATTATGCAGTAATAAAGTCAGAAGTTCTGATCAACGATAATTGTGCTTATTGCATCAACAGCAGTATCCAGCTGTCCCCAATCTTCTGTTTTCTGTGATCGAGTTTAAATTTCAAGTGGGTGGAACAAAACCACATATTTCATATGTATGAAAAATTAAATAGTATAATGTCTCCCTCAACTTAAAAACAATTCACCTCACCATCCTTCGCCGTATAGCTACATGTGATGCAGTTCTATTGACAATTGAGCTCTCATTCTCTCATTATTTAGGTCAATAGTTACTTCTAAACTCCAAAAACAAAAGAACATAGTTTTAATACTTTCAACACTACTATTATACAAATAATTTGAGCTAGCCGATGGTATTCAGAGGGCATTAATGTAATGTACTGTGAACTGGTCCCAAGTCCAGTCGCCATCTTGTCATTTATGTCAAATAACCGTGTTTAGTCATTGACTACTGATAGCTAATCTATAGTGTAAATTATCCATTGAGGGTTCACGAGAAAAATAGATATCGTTATAAGAGAGTGAAGATTGGGAAGGTTAAAAAGAGGAGAAAGAAAGTGGAATATAAAGAGGGAAGATGATAGTGGACAGAAGAGAGAAAATAGGGAAATAAGAAAGTGGAGAGGAGAGAGTGGAGAAAGGAAGGTGGAGAGAAGAGAGTGGGCTGAAAGGAGCCAGGTAAAGGGCCAGGTATAGAGAGATGAAGATTTTTTTAAATATGACGACTATCCCGAAAAATAAATTTGTAACTACCATAGATTGATATGCGGCTGTTGCCCCCAGTTCCCGCTAGTCACCTTAATTTATCATCTAAACTCTATAAGTGAAATTTTCCAGACCCGCTTAAAGATGATGCTAGAGGGAGATTTAACTGCTCTAAGAGGAACGGTTGCTTCTCTTCAACAAGAACTGGGAACTGAACTTTTGTCGCAACTTACTGAGGACGAACAGGTTCGTGTGACGTCACGTCATTTCATGTGGCGTCATGTTATTTCGTGTGACGTCATGTTTCACGTGATTTTCATGATGTTGGTTCTAAGTGTATCAATAGTCTGTGTTGAAAAGTCTGCCGATTGATGCCTTTGCTGAGAATTCCCAAGGAAATCGCGACCCTGCCACTGCATTATTGCAATTAGTCCCAATTAGTTTCATCAGAAATAACTGGCAGCTTTTTACTTCGATCACCACCAATTAGCGACTTGACTGTTTCAAAGTTGCACAGTAAATGCAATCATTTGACTGGTTGTGACCAAAATTACGATTTTCAGGAAGAAGTCAAGAAGTTGAACAGGGAAATTTCTTCCCTACAGTCTCAAATCAGAGAGTCGCTTGAACGAAGGAGCAAATTAGAGGTAGGCAATTTAACAGTTAGCACAGTCTGTTAACTTTTTTTTCCACAATTTTCTCCTTAACTGTGACATTGGTTATAAGTTAACAATAATGACACCCTAAATGCAAGAAGTTTCGATTTTTCAGGTCGAGAAAAACATGTACGAGAATCTTCTTCACAACAATTTGTTTAAAAGAAAAGATCAGCTGCTCAGCAATATTGATGAGTTTGGCATGACTGAGAGGAAACAGGAATATGACCGAAAGAAAGCCGAGTTTGCTCAAGCGACAGAAGGGATGGAAGCAACTAAGAAACGGTAAGATAGGGAAGTCAAGGCCATTTTAGTAATTTAGAACTCTACTAAACTGGTATACCTATAATACTTACCTGATGTTTACACACTCAAGGATGTGTACAAATACTTCCCGCCTAATGCTATCGCCAGTTTTTGCGCGCATCTTATAAATAGAAGAATTTACTGCGAGTGAAATTTGGCGCTTCACGTACGCTCCTTTTCTCATGAAAAACCGAGCAAGTTACATCAAGTCGCTTTTAAACAGATTAGAGTGGCTCGAAAACGAAATGGATGTGTACACAAAAAAATGCAAGGAATTGGCCACTCAAATAGAGCACAAGAGAGGAAAGGAAAGAGAAATCCAGGAGAGTATTGAAGAGGAAAGCAAGAACATGGAGAAAATGGCGAACAAACGAGCTGTAAAGTTGCGAAAGGTGGGAAACTTAGCATATCATTACTTTTTAAAGTACACATTAGATACTTCCAACCTACAAAAATTTTCTGAAGCTCATGTGGTGACGATTTAGGTAAACTGTTGGTTTATTGTTTATCAGCCGCATGACGTTTCTAGTTCACAATAGTTGGTTCTTCTTCGCGTCGCCTTGTCGTTGAAAAAGTAAAAGTAAGGTCTAACGTAAAAGTAGAGACTTAGGTCAGTTAAACTTTCATTGTGTCATTCGCGGAGCTAAATTATTGTGGAAATATTTTCTTCATCATCAAATACTTTGACATTGTCACCAGCCACTATGACTAAGTAATGCTCCTGGTTACTTACACATTTTCAACTACAAATACGAAAAAGCAGCTAAATTTGAATAAAAGCTCCTATCTATTATAGCTTTGAATAGGATCCCCTTTATTCTCATTTCTCCAGAAAGAAGATGTCATGAGGAAAATCAGAGAGTTGGGGTCGTTACCTGCTGATGCCTTCGAGAAGTATCAAAACATGAGTCTTAAGGAACTCTGGAAACTGATGAACAAGTGCAATACTGAGCTGAAAAAGGTGTGTAGACTGTGCTACAGGAAACTAAACATTTACAAATTTGGCTGAAAACTTAACATCTTAGAACTAAATAGAGTACCGAACACTCCCAAAAAATCTTCTACATGTAAAATATCTTGCAAATGCAGATGTAAACACCATATATTTCCAGTATGCCCATGTGAACAAGAAAGCTCTGGATCAGTTTGTTAGTTTCTCGGAACAAAAAGAAAAGCTTATCGAGCGAAAGAAAGAGTTGGACAAGGGGTTGGACGCTATTAAGAATCTGATGGACGTTCTCGAACACAGAAAACACGAGGCTATTCAGCTTACTTTCAAGCAGGTAGAGTGATGATACCTTACAGTGATGCTACCTTAATCTTGATTATATTGGGATCATAATTTTGCAGTTATTATCAACCAAGCTGTTTCACTGGTATATTTATTAGGCTCATCACTGACGTGGATGTTAACAAAACTACAACTTCAGGTGTCCCATTTCTTTACTGACATCTTCAAGAAGCTAGTCCCTGGAGGGACAGCCACCCTGGTCATGAAGCGATCTGAGTTCGACGAGGAAGGAAGTTCGGTGCCTCTTGTAGAACAGTTCACTGGTGTTGGGATCAAGGTATCGTTTAGCGGCAAAGTATCAGAGACCAAGGAGATGCAGCAGCTCTCGGGCGGACAGAAATCTCTGGTTGCCCTGACTCTCATCTTCGCCATCCAGAAATGTGATCCAGCTCCCTTTTACTTGTTCGATGAAATCGATCAAGCGCTGGATCCCCAACATCGAAAAGCTGTAGCAGGTATGTAATACTTAATATAGTCATGCATTTCACAATTCACAACGTCTTAATTTAAAGCTAATTTCCTAACTGATGTGAGCCGATGCTAGTAGAAATACAGTCGCTCTACCTCCCACTAAATCACGTAAATTTCAGAATTGATAAGCAAGCAGTCAGACACATGTCAGTTCATCACTACAACCTTTAGACCCGAACTTGTCCAGGTGACTTTCTGTCAAAGTTATGCTCAATCTTGCTATTAGTATTATTGATGTTTCAGTCGCCTAGGTCCAGTATTGTTTTTTCTTAATTTTAACTCTAGCCTCGCTCACCTTTCTCAAAAGTGTTTATTTATCAGGCGGCGAACAAGCATTATGGTGTGATATATCGCAGCAAAGTTTCTCATGTCCAACAAGTCACGATGGAAGAGGCTTTGGACTTTATCGAAGATGAGGCACCCGACAAATAACTGCATTGATGTCCAGTTAATTAACCAATCCTCTGAATTGATAAGAATAACTTTCGGATTGTGCTATCGACAATTATGTCTTGATTTTCGCGTATTTTGTGCGGCGTGGATCTGCTTTCCGTATCTTATCTTAAATGACTGTTATTTACTTTTTAAGTATATAGTAGAAGGAATTATTAACACTATTTATTCTAAATTTAAGCATTTTAACGTGTACTCGTCTAGACGTTTTCAATTACCCCAATAATTTTATTGAACACTGAACAGGGTTTGGTGCAAAAATTCCACGAGAATGTTTCAGACTTCAAGAGTTAACGTTTTTGATTAAAACCACAATTATGCCATTTAATCCCTATATTTGCGATAAAGAGTTAGGTATAAACGCAATCTTTATTCCTTGCACAGTTAACATTTTTATTTTAAACCACAATTATGCCATGTTTAGTTTTGTTGATTTGTCGATCATACAATTATATGTTGTTAAACTACTTCATTACAACTGACATGTGCGGTATCCTTTTTTGCAAAATAAAAAGCAATATCATGAACCTCACAAAAAGAACATCAGTTACACTGAAATATCGGTAAGGGATGAGTCTAAAACCCTTAATTTTTTTCAATATCCCTGTGTTGGAATATGGGCAAATAAGTGTAGTCCTTTTATGTAACTGTAATTTTAATCCGAACTTCTTAACCTAGGTCCAAGTCTGACTAAAAATTAACTATAGAAATATTACATTTTAGCCTCTTAACTAAAACTCTGCTTTGATTTGCAATAAAAAGAAGCATATACAGTAGCCGTGCTATTCCACCTGAACTTGGCCTGTTCCTTCATCCCATTGTCTATCAAGGACTGCACTGCGTATCAGCACAAGTCACAACAAGAATTGCGGCCGCTTTCACTGTGTCAGGTGACCGCTGAATTTCCCGTATCAATTATCATGCCGTCGCTTTTTGTAATTAAAATTCGCGAAATAAGGAATCATAATACGCAACCAGTAACCACACGTAATTTCGGTTAATTTTCATAGTTCTGGCTCTGCACGTGTAAATACAGACGCGCGAATTAATACAGCCGTTCAATGTATGATTTTAAAATTTCACTCTGCACGTGCAAAGTTTGAACACTATCGCGCGTTCTTTTCATTGTTTTATTTCAAATATCGTGAGTCTGCATATGGCGTCGTTACGATTAAATTGTCTGTGCTACCTTTACCTTTACAATGTATTCATAGTCATACTGGGTTGTGTTCATACTTTATACTAATAGCGTTATGTAAGTTTGTCGTTAAATAGATTTGTACCGTGTACGGAGCTGAGATTAAAATCGTGTTACATTCATCTTTCAATCTGTCAAATTTCGACAAATTACTCAATAAAACTAAAGTTCGTAGAATTTTGATCATTTTTCTTGATGTTAGGCAAATATACATAAATTTCATAATGATTATGTATATCTAAAGTACATTCTGCGGCCTTCGGCAGTTAAAACCTATAATCTTATTTGTATACATGATAAGTTTGATAAAGGAGCGCGGACGTACGTACGTACGGACACTTTTCGAGCTAATATTCCAAACTTACGCTGTCGATCGCCAACCCTTGTTTTGTACTTTTTGTGCACGTGCACAAAACGTATCAAAACAATCTTGCCATTTGGGCCCTTCGGGCCCAAATGGCAAGATACGGGAAAAAATATTGTAGAAACGTTCCCTGGTCAACTATGACTAATCCATTTCACTGCTGTTATTTCCGTCTGGTACTGATAGTAACTTTGGTGTAGGCATCAACGGTCTCTGTCCCGTCCTCGTTCAGTGCCGTGTATCTCTCCACTCCACCTTCAGCGGTAGTAGTCTGCGGGAAGAAAAGTTTGGTTGTGTTTGATCTGCCGAAAGGTAGAAGTAGAAAATTTATTTTAAAAATAGTGAATTAAGTACTCCGCCTAAAAGTTTGTCTTGGGACTCGCAGCCATAACATTAAGAATGATTAATAATTGACTTAAACTTAGATACATAGTATAAATGCAATAAATGAAAGTGAAATAAGTCCCACTGATACTGTATTTCTCATAGTCATAGGTCAACAGTTGCAAAACTCACACATGCAGTCATGTCAGCCTTTTTGATGGTATTCCGCCTCAACGTATCATCTTTCTTCCCCACAGATGCACTCTTCTTTTTCGTCAGATCTTTCTTCAAGGTCCCATCTTTTTTCAAGGTGCTCAAGGCGATATCCTTAAAAGTTTTCTTGGTCTTTACAGCAGAAGACTTGGAGGCTTCACCGTTGTCATTCCCTTCCCTCCACAAGGTACTGTACTTCCGATCAGCAATGACAGAGTCGATGTTTGAGGGGAGTGGCATTACGGTAACGTCCTCGTAACCGGTCGGCTGGTCATCCTCCGTGCCTGGAAACGGTATTTCAGATATACCAAGATATGTGGGCTCGTCTGACTGGGTGTTAGTCTCGTTTTGTCCTGTACTGGAACACGTCATGTCTTCGTATAGGGGTCCAGGATCTACATTATCGTTCTGATCCTGGTATAGTTAACGGATTTCAATAGTATTCTAAATATATATTCCAAATATTCTAAATTTAGAACCAGCAGCTTTTAGTTTTAGGGCCACAGAAACAGAATACTGGCAATTTGTTGGTAATTATATGTCGTATCTGACTAAAGAACTTAAGTTTAAGTATGACATTGATATTTCTATACCGATACGCTCTATTGTAACAAACTGGATTAAACTTAAAAGTAAAATTCTTAATATCTTACTCACAGCGTACAAATGATTGTACTTGTTCCGATCATCACAACAATCATCTGCAGACCCAGCACCGTCTCCAACAACAACCTCCTCCTCCTCCTCCTCCTGCTCCTTTAATTTCTGTCCCTCCAACACCAGAAGAGCTTCCGGAAACTCGTACTGAATACTGAAAGTAACAAAATTGGACACAAAATTTTCTTAGAATGATTTTTATAATTATATGGTATATTGATCAATCTGATATAATTTTATTTTATATTAACTCTAAAAGACTCTAAAAATCTCTATATCTATTTTTGGGTTCCTATTGAGTTTTTTGGACTTACCCCCCCCAATAATTAATAATGCTTGGTAAAAGTCCCAACACTAATAGCGGCTGAATATTGCCTATTCGAATTCAATCAAGGTGTTATACTATAATGATCTGATATTGATCAGAGGTTGACTTATGATTATGAACGCGACGAGCACAATTTAGTTCCATTTTGCAATTATGAAAATTTATAGATGGTACTTGGAGTTTTGTTTGATGACGACTTTTCAAAAATTAGCAATGGCCGTCAAAATTATCAGAATTCAGATTTTACTCTAAAGGCTAGAGTGAAAAAGTCAAAATATAATTGATTATAGAATAAGAAGATGTAAAAGGATGCAAATACAATGACACATAGAATTGCACAATTTACCTTATTTCGTGCTGCTTTTTCCCAAATACTCGAAGAGAACGGTTGTATGTGCTGTTGTACTTCTTAAATCTCTTGGCGAAGTACTCTGAAAGTTTTTTGTAGTTGCATAGTAATAGTAGTAGAGTTTTGTGAGAATTCTAGGACATCTGTTACACGTTGAATTTTAAAGAGGACACTAGTATTTAGTGTACTGTATAGTGTACTGTAATAGTACATTTAGTGTACTGTATAGTGTACTGTTATAGTATTTAGTGTACTGTATAGTGTACTGTTATAGTGCATTTAGTGTACTGTATAGTGTATAGTGTACTGTTATAGTATTTAGTGTACTGTATAGTGAACTGTTATAGTATTTAGTGTAATGTATAGTGTACTGTTATAGTATAGTACATTTTGTGTAATGTATAGTGTACTGTTATAGTATTAAATGTACTGTATAGAGTACTGTTACAGTACATTTTGTGCAATGTATAGTGAACTGTTATAGTATTTAGTGTAATGTATAGTGTACTGTTATAATACATTTAGTGTACTGTATAGTGTACTGTTATAGTACATTTAGTGTACTGTATAGAGTACTGTTATAGTATTAAATGTACTGTATAGTGTACTGTTATAGTATTTAGTGTACTGTATAGTGTACTGTTATAGTATTTAGTGTACTGTATAGTGAACTGTAATAGTACATTTAGTGTACTGTATAGTGAACTGTTATAGTATTGAGTGTAATGTATAGTGTACTGTTATAGTATTTAGTGTACTGCATAGTGTACTGTTATAGTACATTTTCTGTAATGTATAGTGTACTGTTATAGTATTTAGTGTACTGTATAGTGTACTGTTATAGTATTGAGTGTACTGTATAGTGTACTGTTATAGTATTGAGTGTACTGTATAGTGTACTGTTATAGTATTGAGTGTACTGTTAACTGTATAGTGTACTGTTATAGTATTGAATGTACTGTATAGTGTACTGTAATAGTACATTTAGTGCACTGTATAGTGAACTGTTATAGTATTAAGTGTACTGTATAGTGAACTGTTATAGTATTGAGTGTAATGTATAGGGTACTGTTATAGTATTAAATGTAATGTATAGTGTACTGTTATAGTACATTTTGTGTAATGTATAGGGTACTGTTATAGTATTTAGTGTACTGTATACAGTGTATAGTATATACAGTTTATAGTGTACTGTTATAGTATTAAATGTAATGTATAGCTAATACTATGTAAACCTACCAGGACCACATCTGTTCCTACTGTTTCGTACTTGCCGCCACTTTCCTGCACCAAAAGCCAGGGCATGCACCAAAACTGCAACCACGGCCATTGTAATGTAGAGATAGAGCTTGGAGGAGGACTCTGAATCTGGGAGAGAGAAAGTTTTTGAACATATGGATATTGGAGACAACAGGTGTCAATTTAAATTTATTGATTATGACAATGATAAAAGTTAGATTGTGACCATGGAAATTCTAAAAAGCCATAAGCACAATAACAGCAGCTAATGCATATGTGACATACAGACCTAATCCTGTATAGGAATTATAAAATATAAAACTGATGCTACACTAATTACAGTACCTTGACTTGGAGGTTGAGAGTTGGGATCTCTTTGTAGACAGAACGTTCTTCCACTGTCGACTTCACCGTCACAGCTCTTACAGTCAGCAGACCCGATAGTGTCAGAGTAAAACTTGTCTCCTCTACTTTTACAAGCTAGACATTCTCCTGACCCCTCCCCGGCAAACTGTCCTGCAGTGTGATCGAACTGTTAACAGAGATAGAGACAGACAAAATGAGACAGAGACAGACAGAGATAGAGACAGACTAGAGATAGAGATAGACTGAGATAGAGACAGACTGAGATAGAGACAGACTGAGATAGACTGATAAAGAGACAGACCGAGATAGAGACAGACAGAGATAGAGACAGACTGAGATAAAGATAGAGGCAGACAGAGATAGAGACAGACAGAAATAGAGACAGACTGAGAAAGAGATAGAGGCAGACTGAGATAGAATCAGACTGTAACAGAGATGGAGACATACTGCATCAGTATAAATTATAGAGATCTCGCCCGATTTACAGACTTAATCTCTGATAAAGATTTAAGAAATAGAGTTACTGTTAAAAGAGGAAGCGATATCCAATTCAATTCATATCCATCTAAACGAATAACTCTTTCTAACCTTTAGGACAGATTGAACCCAAACAACTTCCATTAAATGCAAGGAATTTTCCAGAATCACACTTTTTCTTTTCACAGATAGGAAATTGTCTCAGTTCGAGTTTTTCATCGGTGGTCAAGTCACAATGGACCTTCTTGTTTCCAGTAATTTCTTTCATCAAGTCTTCACAAACAACGTCCACCTGATAATATGCTATTGGTATTGATGATGTACAAAATCAGACAACATAGTTCAGTATCATCATCTGTTGAACAATGAACCTGAAGAGTAAGTAACAACTGGTAATTATTCAACAGAGTAATTGATATTTAGGCACTTATAGTTATGTAACCAGTACCAAACCATTCACTACTGTGTCAGAATCCACTTTAATTTCAATTTTCTAGCGAAACACTAAAATTCATTTTTGGGATTAGTATGCATAACTATTACCTCTTCGCCTAATACATGCGAAATAGCAGAATTAGCGATCTTCAAACCTTGTTGCTTTAAATTTTCTTCAGTGCAAATACTCTTGGAATTAGTAATACTGCAATCCCCTAGGTGACAAAAGTTACTTTACTTCATTATATTTACTTCACGCCCCATAATCAGCAAAAATGATATAAATACTTTTGACGAGACTTCTTTCAGATCGCACAATATTCTGTTCTACGACGATGTAGTTTTAAAAAGTCACCGTCCGGACAGGCCTTGCATTGCCCATCTTTGGTAAGGTACAGCTCTTGTCCACACGTTTTTCTTTCGCATTCTGGAAATGGTTGAGGAGTCCAAGTTTTGTTCCTCTGACAGGTAATTTTGTCATTTCCAATAATTTCGTAGGTAGGATCCTTACAACCCACTTTAACCTGAATATGTTTATTTTTCTAGACTTGTCCAAAGTTTTTCAAACCTTAAGTTAAAGTATACTTTTCAAACCTATATTAATATATATATATATATATATATATATATATATATATATATATAT
>JH153292.1:373385-383864 GCA_000226015.1 Mnemiopsis leidyi
ATATATATATATATATATATATATATATATATATATATATATATATATAAACAGTATATTTGTCGTACTTAACACTGATGCAGTCAAAATGTCTCTACCCTTTCAAACCTTCGCCACTGTGGTAACTTTATGAGCAATGTTTTACAATTCTACTTACCATGGAGCCTATCCGCAAATCGTATGTTTCCGAAATACGTAGATCGTATGTTTCCGAAATACGTAGATTGAACTGTGTAACATTCGGTTCGGAACAATTACCTGACAGTTATTCAGCATGTCAAGCGCGTTCATTTAATGTTTAACGAAAAAATGTTTCATTGCGAATTTTTAGCGTGCTTTCAGGTGAATATGATTAAGATTAAGGTTCTCAAAGGCTTCCGACCAAAATCTACTCTTGGAAACCTGACATTAAAAAGCTATGTCTTCATTGTCTACAAAAATGAATTCCCGGAAGCAACAACTTTTTGGAGTCCAATTAACCTTTTTGGATTATTCTGACGTTTGTGTTTCCAATTAAAGAAAGACTTCTTTTTGAGGTAGAATCTTCAAACGACATGGTCAACTCATCATTCAATTGGTCGCACGAGGGTAGTAAGATTTCTCCCGACTTCCCGCTAGCACTATCATAAGCTATTCTGAAGGTTAAATTAACATTATCTCTATAATTGTCATCTGCAATTATGATCTGGGATAAAAAACGAAATTTCGGTGATTGCAAATTATACGTAATTGTTATAACTTCGAATAAAACGGCTTTGAGACTGAAGGTCTATAGCATCAAACCTACATTGCAATTTGGTCCCCAACCAAAGTTATCTCGATTTGTGTCTTCCCTAACTCTTTACCAACAAAGAATTTCTTGCTATCAGTACTACTACCGCAGACTATAGCAGAAATTGTCACGTCAGTTTTGTAAATGTATGGTCCACTCGACTCCAAATTGATAACCATAACGTTTGTGCTATCCGGGCCAACAGCTGAAAGTTACATCAATTAAATAATGAGACTGATAAATGAAATCTCAATTTAAAGACTCAATTTAAAGACTAATACATATTAGTATTACTAATATATTAGTATAACTATGAAGTATAATTAGACTTTTTTTAGAGAAAGAGTTTAAGTTAAAATTAAGATTTTCAAGGAAATTTTGATTGATCTCTTGAAAAAAATCATGTAAGATATTGAGAAGTTGATTGTAACAAGAATATAAGATATTTAGAAAATTATTGACCAAATGATATCCATAATGATTATAATAAAGAACAGAGAACCTACCACTAAAGTCCACGGAAAATTGTGTACTATCAGAGTGTCTCTCTCGTATCATAAGTTGGTGTATTATCAAACTGTGTGATTTAAGATCTATGGTTCTATCAATGTTATTACCAGATAAAAGATCGATCCAGCCTGAAAGGAAACGTGAAAGTATCTAACTTGAAAACAGGATTATAATTCAATAAATCGTCATTTTGGAAAGTTCCAAGACAGCAAAATTATGGTGTGATATCTTTAGATTTACCTGATTCGATTGGCCTAACTCTTGTAGCGCACACTCCATCACTAAATTCTTGAACGGTTATGTTAAACATTTCCGGCTCTGTAGTTTCACCCTCAGGACATCGTGTAGCTTCTACAACTTGATCTCCGCAGGATATTTTGAAACTGTCAGAACTGATAATCATGCTCATATCTTCCTGACAGTGTCCAAACGATAAGTATTGCGGATCTGTGTTGTCAGTATCGCTACATTTTGATTCTTCAGTTGTATAGCAGGTACTATCATCATGATCAAAACACTGGAGTCGGCTGTAACTTTGTGCATAATCATTCGAATCGAAATAAGACTTCCATTCAAAAACCCTGAGAAGGGATGTAGATTATTGATAATTCCTGATAATGAAGTCGATGGCATTTTAAAAAGTGATTTTGGTACATCATACTGCATATATACAGAATATGTTGTTTTTGAGTTATGAGCTTGAGAAACTGAAAACATGACTAAGCAAAGAAAATCCTACAAACTTTAAACCATACAAATGATCACATATTGAAACACTAGTAATAACTTATAAATAGATATAAATCAAATTATAAATCAAAAACCACAAATTAACTTATTGTATTTGACTAACGTGCTAGAAGTAGAGTCAGAACTAGAAGTTTCCAAGATAACCTGTCCGTCATTTACTATATCTCGTTCAAATTGGTGACCCAAACAGACAGCCAGGAAAGAACTTGCTTGAAGGTCCACATTCTCGTACACAGAAATAAGACCAGATCTATCGTTGACAGTTTTCCACATAAGGAAATCTTCATCTGAATCCTGACCTGCTTGTGATTCAACACAGCAAGGGCAGGATATGACCAACAGGAACGTGACAATCCATGCCAACATTTTGAAAGTTGTTGATCACTACTGTGTGAACCAAGAGCTCGGATGTAAGTTAAACGTTGGCCAGCCTTCAATTTGTAGTTGTACTGTCGAATTTCAATTGATATAAAGTTTCACTGACACGTGTTAACTGTACAGGTTGCAAAAAGCAGCAGGATATTGATGGCGCAAATTGAAGAAGTAAAATGTTTATCGAGCTTTTCTCCCTTGGAAGGAAGTCGATTGAAGACTTAGAATTGGTCTTGGAGAAGCGGTAACTGGAGGTAAGTTTTACTTATAATAGACATTGCATGTAGAAGTGTGAGCATTCCCAATCTATCAGTGCTGGGTACAAGTTTAACGATACCCGAATCTACTTAACCTTGGTTTTTACCCAATATCACGCACCCGGTTTCCTAAACGTAGTTTATCTACTCAGGAGCATGGTTCATCTTAACTAAGTGTGGTTATACCCACAAGCAATTGTATACACTGCAATACTTATTTATATTCTCCGCCCTTCGTAAGTAAGCAACTTTTCAGTTATTTTAGATAAGACCAAGAGATTCAATTAGATGAAAAAATGAAAGCGTGAAATCAGTTAAAATATCAAGACTACAAGACATCCGAACTCAAAACAATAATTTCAAAGAAACTAAAAAACTCTAGTAAAATAATCGTCAAAATGAAATTCAAAATAAGCCTTAAATGAGGCCGGTTTCTCAAAAAAAGAAAGAAAAATGGTGCAATAATAATTAACAAATCGAAATCGTTTATAATCAAGTTATCGGCTACGGGAACATCAAAAAAGCAAAAAGTCGTAGTTTTTGGCTATTCTATAAATCAGGAGATTATTACTAAGTCATTATTGCATATTTATATTATATACAAATCGCTAGAATTTGATGCCCTGAATGAATGAAGTTGATTTGCATGGATTCAAGGCCCTCAAATCGAAATTCCAGAGCAACTTAACGTTAAGCCCCAAGACCCCTAGACAACAGTACAAACTCATAAATTTTGCAGTATTTCATGCACAATTAAAAAAAACCATGCCAATCCAAGAAAATCTCTTTGCTCTTGCCAACCTAGCTCGGTTAGCCTTCAGCAACATTTTCCTCGTCGGTGCGTATCCTTATCTGTTTAGTACTTCTAGTGTAGACAGCCTCCTCCTCAGTATCCGCTCCCAGAGGTACATATCTCTCTACTCCATCTGCGTCCTTCTTTGACTGAGAGGCACTATCTTGTAATTTATATGACAAGATTAAACAGTTGAATCAAAAAAACAATTCAACTTATAAGCCTTTAAATTTAATGGCAGTTTGAGAAATTCCCATTCCTTATTCCTAACTTAATATACATTAATATTTATCATTGATATTACGAAAATAGTAGTTCTTAAATCCGTACTGTCATTATTTATGTCATATTATAAACATTGTCTAATTGCTCCTAACAGACTGTCATATTCCTACACTTACGAGGGCTGAAATGTGATTGTAGGTCTTCAGAGTTCCAGACAGTGACATAGTCTCGTACAGCTGTATCGGCTCTCCCGTGTACTCCATCACGGCATACGCCTGCAAAGTTACAGCAGTCAGGAGTCAACAATTGGATACATATTTTTTTAAGATGGGGTAATCTCGATGGTTTATGCTGTTTCGATGGTTTTATGCTGGTTTAAACGTGACTTATAGGGACTAACAAGGGGATAACTTTCATTTGAAGAAGGACAATTCTTCTTTATAAAACTAATTGTCGAAACGAATAAAACAGACTTACATCTTCAGAATACGAAACACTTAAATCCTCTTCATCCTGATTCATTTCTGATTTCTCCTTTTTAGCTTTGGGGGTTCTCGATAATTTGGATGTAGGCTTAGACGTAGGTTTTGAGGGTTTGGAAAGTCTAGAAGGTTCGACGATACCGGGCGTTGTTGCTGACTCAACTGGTGAGTCGTTTTTAGAAGTAGAGGTGTTTCCATTACCAGTTTTAACCGTCCAGCCGTCGAATTGCAGCAGCTAGAATGGAGTAGATGAGGTCATTAAAACTTATAATGGACTGGCCGAGGTACATATCGTCACCAAAAAAGGAATAAATCAAAATTGATAACTATACAAATCCTGTAAACATTCAACACAAGCTACTATTCTAAGCATCGACAAATTTGTTGTTCTTACATCATCAATTTCGGCAAACTCCTTCTCCAAGTCCAAGTTGTTGACCTTGCTAGTACTGGGATTTTCACTCGTCGTTACGTCAGCCTTGTCAGTCTCATCACGTTTTTTCCTGTTCTCCACCCGAGCCTTAGTTTCCTTCTCACATCCAGTAAGGACTTTCTTGTCAGTGACATCATTTTTTAAGGTTTCCACGTCCTTTGGAGAATGCATTTTACTTTGAGGTGCCGATCTGTTTTCTTTGGCCCCGACTTCAATCTCATTGTATTTCATCGATTTTAATGATTCACTCGAACTACTTAAAGTCTTGATAGCATCGAGACTAGGTGGCGGTGGCAGCGAGATAGGAGGGACAACTTTCGACGTTGTGACTACATTGCTAGGCGAAGTTATGGAAGGTATTTTGTTGGTTGGTAGAGGCATCAGCGTTACATCTTCGTATTCCGATGGCTCAACCTCTCTAGTTGACAACGGCCTCTCATCTTTCGTAGTTGTCGGTAGAGGCATCAGGTAAACATCTTCGTATGCGGATATTTGACCTTCTTTGCCTGACGACGGTAACTCATGTCCAGACACTTTGTTAATGGTAATGTTAGATGGTAATGGCATCAGCGATACATCCTCATAAGCTGACTCTTCAGCTTCTTGGGTAGAAAAAGGTGTATCAGCTATTCCGATGAAAGTTGCTTCTAAATCGTTAACTTCATTATTTTCCTCAGATGAACAAGGCTGGCTATTGCCCAGATCAATTTTGCAAGATTCTGCTCCAGTCGTCTGTTCTTTACCCATTGTTTGTCTATCCAGAGTACAACTGCATTAATATATCTTAGTCAATATAGCATAGTTAATATAGCAGAGTCAATACCATGCTGGTGATATCTATGCATATCTTATACTTATAGTAAACAATAATGGCTATCAAACTAGTATAAAGCAGGTCTATCAAATAATGATAACTTGCCTTGTCTCAGGATTTCTGTTACTAAACTTTCTTTGAGAAATTTTCGTGCTGTCGTACTTTTTTAACCCTCCAAAAGAAATATTCTGAAAGATATCTTAGATTTAAAGAGATACTATCTCGCTAAGGGACCAAGTTTACTTATGAAAGACTCATTATCAAAAATTCCGTGTTTTCACGAATTCTTCACAAAAACACGAAGTTGAACGCACCACTTTTAGATCCTCTGTTCTGTGCTGAAGATGAGCTCAAGTTGTTCCTAAATTTGGTTATTCCGAATGCTGTAAGATGAGCAACAAAAGCAACAACGCCCATACAAATGTAAATTATCTGTTTCGTATTTCCACCACCGTTAGACTCTGAATATTTGTCAATTGTTTGTAAGTGTTACTCTGGATATTAACATATCAAATTTTGATCATAAATATAAAATGCATCGTGCGAACTAAATGGAGCAAACTAAATCGTGCAAACTAAATGGAGCAAACTTAATGGAGCAAACTAAATGGTGCAAACTAAATGGTGCAAACTTAATGGTGATGGTGATAGTGAGGTCAATATGTGACTTATTACAAGATGAGGATTTATAAGAAGATGAAATCGAATAAGGATGAGTAACTTCTCACTTCTCACTACTAGTATACCGGGAGGTTGAGAGTTGGGATCTCTCTGTAAACAGAACGTTCGTCCACTGTCGACTTCCCCGTCACAGCTCTTACAGTCAGCAGACCCGATAGTGTCAGAGTAAAACTTGTCTCCTCTACTTTTACAGTATCGACATTCTCCTGATGTTCCCTCTTCGGCATACTGTCCTGAAAATTATCAGCTCTGTCGAGTTGTTGGGCCCTTGAATTCACGTCAGTATTATCATCCTCAGTGCAAGGTGCATAATGCTATACTGTGCCATATATTACCAATTTTTCAGCTTAATAGTTACATTTGCAGGTTTTGTCAGGAATTCCTCTTTACTGTTAGTCTGATTTTTCTGAAAGTTGCGATAAACATCTTCTATTTTGAAATTAAAAGTTAGTGTAATTTTCTAATATATTGTGAATAATAGAAAAGTACACTATTAAGTGTCACCTTTTGGGCAATTGTACACACATTGCCCTTCATCGTTAAGAGATTTTCCCTTGTCACATTGCATCTCGTTGCATGATGGTAAGTCCGAAGGGATCCACCTATTGTCAGATTGACACGTAAGGGTGCTCCTGGCGACGTCAACTTCGTGTTTGGGATCAACACAGACCAGCGTTATCTGAAGCAGTCCCTGTTGAGTGGCACCTAATTTTCTCGTGCCTCATGCAAAACGAATCATCAATAAATAGTGCAATAGAAATGGAAAATTTGGGATTTGAGGGTTTATCTGAATGCTAATCAGCATTGATTAGCATTGGTTAAGCACCGTTCGTATGTATATTGTATCATTATCCAATTTCAAATCAAGTTCAACTTCAATCAAGAACAGATCCTTACTTTCGAGCCAAGTGAATAACTAGAAAGAGAGGAGCGATCGTCTAATTTTAGTTCAGGATCATTCAAACTGGGTTCAGTGCAATAACCACATTGCCATGACTCTGAATTTTTCAGTAGTTTATTTTATTTATAGGATTGAAAAGATGAAGTCCTCTAGTCCTTTATCATATGAGCATAAAGGTTGAGTTCAGAGTTGAAATATGTTTCAATATCGGAATCGATCGTACCGACGAGACATATAAGTACTTAAAAGCATAAGCATTGTTATTACATTTTGACGATGTAATTAACCTGAATATCATGTAAATTTGATATATGCATATATCACAGCAGTTCCCACCTTCTGTACAATTATAACACTTCCCATCTTCTGCTAGATCTTGAAGATATGGACAAGTCTTTCTGGTGCAGGAAGGAAACGTTTCAGGCAGCCACACCTTTGTTGAATCGCAAGTTATCAGTGCACTTCCTTTGATTTCATTCATCGGATCTGCACATGCAACTTTAATCTGAAACCCAAGCAGCTTTTTATAGAGGCAATCAATAATCTATTATCAGTATCACTTGGAGTTTTCACGATTTCACATTTACAATCACTTATCAGAGCTTTTCAATTAGAATAATCGATAGAATAAGGAAACGATTAGAAGGACGTACCTCTGAGCCTATGATATAAGTAGATTTTGCTCCCTCCTCCAAAACTAGTCCGGAGTCATGGAAGATGATCGCATTGCAGACTTTGCATCTTGCTAGAAAGCAATTTGATTGACAAGCCAATGATAACTTAAAGTGCATTTAAAGTGACTGAATTATGAAGGAACTTAATAATCTTTAAAAGTATCTACAAAATATGAATCACTTTCGTCATCCTACCTCTCTCGATATAAACAACGATTAATTATTAAGATGTTAATATTAAAGATTATTTCAACTGAAAAGACCACAATGCGCAAAGCTTGTAAAAGAAGCATGGCATAAGCTTTTAGCTTATTGGTGCGAAATATTTTAATCTGTACCTTCAGTCTCGGTACAGCTTTTACAGGTCCCATCATTGTCGAGAAACTCTGAATCCTCGCACGTCTTCCTTGTACAGACAGGTAAATCATGAGGTATCCAGGTTTTGTCTAATTGACATGTGATCGTGTTGTTTCCTTCGATTTTATATCTCGGATCTTCACATTCCAGTTGTACCTAAACCATTAAAAATGTGTTCTCAATATCCGGTGATCCACCACATCAATAACTGCGATGGCCGGTTCTGATAGTGATAGCCAGTCATACCTACTCATAGAAATTAAACAGGAATTAGACAATTCAAAACGATTTTGATAACACAATGTCATGATATTGTCATTGATATGGAAAAGTTAAAGTAACCGCTCTTAATTTCTATTTTAGTTTGATATGACACAGATAAGTTTCATGTGATCTTTCTAGCGAAGATTTGTAGTCAAAATTAAACTCTGACAATACGGTGGTTTCACTAATTGTGCTCAAGTACTCAACCTCATCGTCGAATTCAGCTCATAATAATCGTGTTTTACCTCGGAACCTATTAGATAAGTTGTTTCATTTTGGTCTTGATCGACAATCCTTAAGCTATGTTCCGCGATATTCGGGTCCAAACATTTTCCTGAATGATATGATGGTTGTTTTTGTAGGAATATTGTTCGGTTTGAACATTTATTTTCCAAATTAAAGGAGATCGGAGTTTGAAGATTATAATGCTGTATTACCCCTTTAACAATTTTATACAATAATAACATGTACAACTACAATTTATCAGCCAGCGTACCTTTCTCAACTATCTTGATATTAGTGTTGCTTATCAAAGAAATATTTCGATTTGCAGTAGAATCCTCAAAGTTCATCATCAACTCCTGATCCTGATCTATTTCGTTGCAAGATGGTAGCCAGATAGTATCTCTAATCATTACTCCTTCATCACTACTATTGCCGACCATGCTGGGAATAGAATGAGCAAATGGAGATGTTAAAGTTTTGCTTCTCTAGAGGAACAAAATTTGGATTAAAATTTTGATTGCTTTAATGTATTGCACTCATGTTACTAACATTGCAATTTGTTCCCCAACCAAAGTTATCTCGATTTGTGTCTTCCCTAACTCTTTACCCACAGAGAATTCCTTGCTGGCGGAGCTACTACAGACTGTATAAGCAGTAATCGTCACGGACGTTTTGTATATGTATGGTCCACTTGAATTTAACTTGATCACTATGGCGTCTGTTTGTATAATCTTGTTTTCCGATCCTAAGGCTGAAAATAACATGACTTAAAAACTGCAACTCAAGCTGTCAAGTTACAAATAATAACAATGTTTAACTCCTGTTTGCTATTTTTAATTATTGTTTTTAGACTTACTTGAGTCTTAGCTTAGGCTAACTTAAGTTGTCAAATCGAGAAAAGTCGGAATGTCTTGTCTTAAATTGTTAGATTGGACAAGATTTTGTGGCTGCCGGACAACTTCGCCACATGATTGACAGGGTGCTTTGATCAGTTGATTGGGTACCCAATCAATTGAACTTGTTAACTTTCAGACGGCAACTTCACCACAACGACAACTTCACCATGACAATTCATGTGATCCCTGAGTTATAGTTAATTGGACACAAGTCAGAGTCAAAGTTAAATGTTTTATAAATTTATTTAGTAACAATCAGTTAAATGTTAGATAAGATACTACAAAATCAATATTCAACGGTTAATTCTATCAGTGAGAGAGTGGCCGAAGATCTCGGCAATGGCGAACAAATACTCAAGAGTTGAGGAGTGATCCTCAAAACCAGTGCAGATAGCGAACAAGTCCCGGTTAGAGGTCCTTCGCTTCTTACAACAACAAGCGTGTTGCTGGTAGCATGCGGTGCCCCAGATGATCTGAGCTCCAGCGAGCAGTTGGGTTACTTGAGCCCTATTATAGGCCTACAAGAAGGTCCAATACGGGATCTGACCCTGCATAGAAGGACGTGACCACGCTTTTGGATGCATACGTTGACGTGATCCCGATTCAGAATGCGGCCCGCTAGTGTGACCCTGATAGTGCAGGTATATCATGTGATCCTGGATCTGATCAATAATTTTACCGTTAATTTGGATGCGAATTTATAGTATTCAAGTTAGCTAAGCCATATCGGGATGCGAGTTTTGTCGGTCACCCATGAAGTTTAGTTATTACATAACTATAAGTATAAGTTGCGTATATAATATAATATAAGAGTATATTAATATAATTATTCACAGTAAGTATTCGATAAAATATTTTGCATTTTAAAAGCCTTTTTGACGCCAATTGTAGCTCTCTTAATCTAAATCCAGCCAATAAGACTTATCTTAATCTAAATCCAGCTGGATTTGGAATCAGAAGTACTGGATCGCGATAAAAACACGGGCATAACCGCCGATATATAATTCAGAAATATGTGGTGAAGTTGGCCACCTGATCTTGTGGCGAAGTTGTCGTTTGAGAAGGTCACCGGA
>JH153292.1:394565-423981 GCA_000226015.1 Mnemiopsis leidyi
CAAGGTGTCATTATAAAGTGTCACAATTAAGGATTACAGCAAGGAGTCATTATAAGGTGTCACAGTTAGGAAATACAGCAAGGAGTCATTATAAGGTGTCACAGTCAGGAAATACAGTAAGGAGTTATTATAAGGTGTCACAGTCAGGAAATACAGTAAGGAGTTATTATAAGGTGTCACAGTCACTATACCTGGGAGTTCCAAATCATTTCCAGCTCCCAGCACGTCTCCCTCCTCTTCCGGAATCCTCGGCTGCACCTCAATTACGTGAGAATGGGTGAGATCCAGCGGCATCTTCGTGTCATGAGATCTTAAGTGATCTGATCCCGTTTCCTGGTCCTCTTTCTCCTCTTCCGGACTCTGAGAAATGTCTTGGCTGGTCTGGACTGGGTTGTGTGCGGTTTGTTCTGGATCTGAAGTGGGGGAGATGGTTTCTTCTCCGTCGACATTATCATGACCGTTACTGCTGTTTTTGTTCTCTTCTCTTTCGTTTGCTTGGTTCTGTTCGTGATCCTGGAGAGTGGGAGTTGGGGTATTGTCTAACGGTTCTAAGCCATTTCAATTTCAGATGAAGGAGATTACAACAAGAATATGGAGCTTATACTATTGAGATGTATCAGTCGTTTAAATACAACTTATAGAAAGAGCGCTACTTATATTTCAAGAAAATATATGAACAGCTAGGACCACTGGAATTTACTTTTTTTGGATAATATTGTGATTTGAAAGAAATTCATATATTTTATATGCTTTGTAAAAAGTGAAATAAAAGAGTAATCTAAAAATTTATCCAACCCTAGGGTCATGGGTATCAATTTCATAATGTGCTTGTTGGATAGTTCATATACGATTCATACAATAGTTGTCAAAGCCAAACTTATGTCACACAATAAATCACACTAAAAGTTCACATACTTATATCACACAATATATCACACTAACAGTTAACATAAATTCCACACTCTCACACATCACGATTGCACACACATCACACCACTGATCACGTATTTTGAGAAGTCAAAAGCGAAAACGAAAACTTAAAACCGATCAGTTATATTCAATCGATTCACACCTACCCGTATCAATGGCTATAATGATGCTAATAGGCTAAGCAAAATTTTACAAATAATAAAAATTCAGTAAATTCATACGTAATTCTTTCAACTTCTCAGTGAACCCGACCATAAAGCGAAAACCAAAACGTAAAACCGATGAATATTCAATTGATTCACATCTATGATACTGATAGGCGATTGCTAAGCAAAATTTGATAAATAATGGCAATTCAGTGAACTCATACGTTCTTTCAACTTCTCAGTGAACCCGACAAGGACCGCAAACACCAGCCAACGACAAAACCTTAACAAACAAATAGAAACGTAGACAAAAACAGTTTTCCGTGAATAACTCTTCAAACTATAAATCACCACTTTCTAGACAACGCCAAACAGACACACCCGATTTGATCAACCCTCAAACCACTACAAAAAGTGTCGCACCTTGTTGACCAAGTTTGCGAGAATTCCGACCAAGGTGGAATTGTCAGGCTCGCTGCTCCCTCCGCTCCGGGTACTGTTGTTCCTGCTGTAGCTCCCGCTCCGACCTCCCTCCCCGCTCATCCCCGCTTCGCGGTCACGCCGTTCCTGGTGCACATGTCACACTCATCTTCTCACTTGCACAGATGCAGTGCTCACTAATTGCGAGTGAGGGACGCACGCATATACACGCACACGAGCATGAGTGGGACTGGTGTGCATACACGTGCATGAGTGGTACAAGTGTGCATACACGTGCATGAGTGGTACAAGTTTGTATACAGGTGCATGAGTGGTACAAGTGTGCATACACGTGCATGAGTGGTACAAGTGTGCATACACGCGTGCATGAGTGGTACAAGTGTGCATACACGTGCATGAGTGGTACAAGTGTGCATATAACACGTGCATGAGTGGTACAAGTGTGCATACACGTGCATGAGTGGTACAAGTGTGCATACACGTGCATGAGTGGTACAAGTGTGCATACACGTGCATGAGTATTGAGTGTGACTGGTGTACACATACCTGCATGAGTGGGATGGGTGTGCACAAAAGTAAACAACTATAGACGGCGCGCACTCATATAGTCAAATAAAATCACGCGTGTGTGACGTGTGTATACTTAACATCAATGTGATCAGACACACGATTTATTGTTTATGTTCAGTTTCATGAAGATTACGTCGGCGCGTCATCACTTGCTCACACATATGCTGGCACTGCAAAATATCACGCATGTGTTTTTAGTTTTTGCATGAAACTTTTAAAAGGAGTGACGGATATTAAATGAATTGTATAGTGCTGTTTCTAGGCATAAGTTTGCTTCATATAAATGCGGAAAACTATCTTTATCATCCCGCAAATAGGCATTCACGTCGATAGAAAAACAATTTCTACATTTGAGCATCAATATCGATAGAAAATATTTTTGGATGATACGACGATGACACACACGATAAAACTTTATGATTGGCTAAAATGACAAACCTTAAGTTTTCCTTTGAAAGCTGTTAAAGCTCGGATAGTGCTGAATTTACTCGTTAATTTTCCCCACCACTTTTTACCAGGACTCTGAAATTTGCATATATGCATTTAAAAGTTTTTTCAAAATCAATATTGATCATTGATGATTCCTCGATAATCGTATATTAATAATCATAAACGGTGTTGATAATATTTGACTCATCGATGATCAACGGAACTCATGATCATATTTGATCAACATTGATCAACATTTTGATCATAATTTTGGAGGAAATACAAATCGTTGATGATCGAAGATCAATGTTGCGATCAGTGATTATAATGTGTTGTAGAATAGTATCATCATTGATTTTCCCGATAATCGATGAATAATCGATGAATCATCGATGATCAAAGGTATATATTGATAATCGATTATTAGAAAACTGAGTTTAACGTGGTTTTTGTAATTCTCTTCTTGACTCGAGTGATAGACATAGGATTTTAATAGCTATTAAAATCCTATGTCTATCACTCGAGAAGAGAATTACAAAAACCACGTTAAACTCAGTTTCTTATGCGACTCATAAACAATTATCCGATCATTCAGTTAAAATCATTATAAAAAATTCATCGATAATTGAAATCATCGACGATTTCAAGAATCGATGATTGAAATCATCGAATATATTATCAAAACCGTTTTTGATGATCAATATACGATTATCGATGAATCATCGATGATCAGTATTGATTTTGAAAAAACTTTTAAATGCATATGCCCTGAAATTTGATAGACAATAGAACTTAGACATTGAGATATAAGACTTCGACTTAAAGAAACCTGGAAACGAATATTCCATGTTTATCGAGCAGTATTTTCTAAACCAGTAACTTACGGCTTGAGGAACTCTGCAGTACTTGACTAACATCTCAGACAAATGCTCGTCGTTAAGCATAGTAGCGATACTGTGAGCGTTTAGACCGTCCTCGTTCCCCAGCTCCGGGTCTGCTCCTGGGTTGTAGTGTCCAGCTAACTGCTGCTACTACTATAGTGCAACTAGTTCATAGTTTAGTAATTAGTATATACAGTATAGTTTATATAATCTGTTTAGTGTCTAGTTTAGCTACTGCTTGTTTTAGAACTAGAATTCCTGTCTTACTCAGCTCAGCCCATTAACTTGTCAGAACTATACGGAATAGCATTTAAAAAAAATAGCATTTCGATTGAAATCTATTTTGGAGTAAAACCATCAACTGGTTATATCAATATTCCATTCTATTTAATGCTATTCCCAATCTATTCTAATTTATTTAATGCTATTCCCGATCCTACCTGCTGAAAGAAGGTACTCCACAACCCGGTAGTGGCCATGAAACACCGCCTGCATCAGAGCTGTCCATCTGAACATACATTTTGTGTTTTTTGGTGTATCCTGACTTTGAGACCTTGGGGACCCAAAACTCACTTTTAACGCACTAAAATCTTACTTTTTTTGCCCAGCCCTTCGATCTTAAAGATGGAACAAAAAATACCCAAAAGAATTTCCTCCAACAAAAAACTTGCCCCCAAAAACTCACTTGTTATTCTCATCCTGAGCGTTGATATCACAGCCGACTTCAAGGAGCCACTTAACGATATCCGTCTGTCCCATGACGCTAGCGAACATGAGGGGGGTGCCGCCCATCAGGGTGTTGCTCTGAGTGTCCGCTATCCCTATCACGCTCTGTAATCGCTGGGTTGAACTATTTGAACCGGGGTTTATAGTGAGAATGTACTGTTTGATAGTTATAGTTATTTATAAGTGTAAGTGTACCTAGATATTTCAAGTACTGTACATTATACAGTGTACAGTGTTCATTTTACAGTGTACATTGTACAAAACGGGTAGCTGCGACACAACAGCTAAAACTCTGAGCAGCAGGGTCAACTTGAGAGAATAAAATATTTTTTTACGTAAAGGGTGGTTGCATTAAAGATTCTCAGTACAGTTCTACTAATATTTTAATGACAAATTTGGTACTCATTTAGCTATAAATGCAGTTATGGAGCCATGGATTAACAGATGCTTTGAATTAAAAATTCTTTTAGACAAATTATTCGTACAGATTACTAATTTAACAGAAAATTAGTGTTTAGGGGACACATTTCATTGTTCCGAGTTGCAGCAATGCAGCAGATTAAAATGGAGATAGATTAAGTACAAGCAGCTTAACCTTTGAGTCTGACCTACTATCTTACTTCTTAGAATCTCATTCGGCAAAAAATCCTGTTTCATCTTGTTATACAGTTTGATATATATAAATTTCGTCTCAGATATTCAACACGATGTGATAGATGTGATTCAAAACTAACCGAGTTAGCAAGTTTCATTGTTGAAATACATTGGAAATTCAATCAAAAAGGAGGTACCCTTTCTTATGGCAAATAAAAATTCGTTTACAGGCACCATTTGTTCAGACTAACTGAATTTAAGTTTAGTTAATCAACGCCGTTTGCGCTCCAGAACAAAGAAACCTTATACACTATCCAATCATCTGAAATTCTGCGAAAAAAATTAAATTAACCCATAAGAATCTGCTGAAGGACCAGAGCTGTATTTATAAAGAGAAACATTCAAACGATTCTTCATACGAGAAGCCAATATGAGAATTCTGATTGTCCTCTGCATAGCAGTATCGGCTATCGCTGCCGAGGAAGCCTTGAGGGAACTTCTCAAGTCCCCTAAAGCTGCACTCCGACTTTACGGAGCCTACAAGGAACAAGAACACCTCCAGTACCGGGGCAGTGAGGACAGGATGAGATTCAGACTGTTCCGGAAAAACGCCGAGTTCGTAGCAGCAGCTAACGAAGAGAGCGACTCTGCCGTGTTCAGCCTTAACTTCTTCTCCGCCATGACAGCTGATGAGAAGAGACAGTATCTAGGACTCAACATCACCGGGCACCAACCCAACCTGCCCGCGCTAGCCTCGTCTGGCTTTACCGCTCCTTTAAAGAAACTTTGGACTAACGAGGGCGCTGTTACGGAGGTTATTAACCAGGGGAGTTGCGGTTCTTGCTGGACCTTTGGAGCTGTGGGAGGTCTGGAGTCCAGGTACAAGGTCGGATCTGGAAAGCTGAGGAAGTTTGCTGAACAAGAATACCTGGACTGCACCTACAGTGACTCTAAAAATGGATGTCGTGGAGGATGGCCTGATAACTGTTACGACTACTCCGAGAGGAACGGCGGAAGGCTGGCTGCCTCTAAGGACTATGTCTACAGAGCAGAAGATGGCTCATGCAGAGCTGGCTCTATGCCAAATGCTGCAATTTCCCACAAGATCATGGGCCACGTTAGCGTTGGAAGCACAGAATCCGCTAACATCGAAGCTCTGAGCAGCGGATCACTTTCAGTCGCCTTCGAGGTGACTGACTACTTCCAGCAGTACCGGGGAGGGATAATAAAGGACACAACGTGCAGAGGCAGGCCCAACCACGCTGTCACCTCAGTTGGATACACCGAGAATTTCGTCCTGGTAAAGAACTCCTGGGGTACTGGATGGGGTGACCGAGGTTTCGTCAAGTTCGCGCGAAACCATCACAACTGTGGTCTGTTCTCCTACAGCAGCTATCCCAAACTGGTGGCTACAGGAAAATCCGACACTAACCCTTCAGACAGGGCCACTAACTACCGTCCCTCGGAAAACGACGACGAGAACGGACCTGAGCCTAACCCTACCTGCAAAGATAAGGCCTCGGGCTGTGACAAGTCATACTGCAGCCATGTCGAGTTTGGGAAGAAGTGGTGCGCACGCACGTGCGGACATTGTGACGATGACGGAGCTGACTGTCCCAGTGGAACAGTACGGTGTCCGGATGGAATCTGCCGGCACGAACACATGTGCTAGACAGTAGACATCTGAAATTTCAATACTGATATAGTTCATCGTTTCTATTTTTCAAGATGTTAACTTCAAAATTCGACATTGGCGAATTACTTCACGCAAAATCAAATTCTATTGCCCAAATTTTCATTGTTCAAAGAAATTAGAGGTTATCGTTATCAAAACATTAGCACCCACCCGTTCACTTAAGCACTTATTACGTAGTTAAATCCAAATGAGAAAAAGTCCTGCTTGTGTAGTTACGTACATATTTTAACAAGGAATACGTAGTGTTAAAAGATGTACGTAACTACACTAGCGGTCCTTTTTCTCATCAAAATTACAAAAAAACCCTCTTCTTTACACCATGTTGAATCCAAACATCGCGACAGAAATTGAACAAATAGATGTGATAGATCTGACTGGATCAGACTTAAATTGATGTTGCCACACTCCAAGATATAAAGGCTAACATTATATTGAATATTGATGTCATAAGAATTATAAATTTTTCACCACCTGAAAGGTAGACCTACAGAGACTCAACAAGATATAACTGGCTGGGCTGCACATGTTTCCGTATTAACACAAAAAGTTACAATGAAAAACAAAGAAAGTGGCATAAAACAAATGCATTAGCACCCTTAGTCGGTGTGAAGTTTTATTATTTTACAGGACACAAAACCAATAAAATTCATTCGTCGACATTTTTACATTTAATTTGAACCCGAAAAAACAAAAGCTTTTCACAGAAGGAAAAAAGCTTTGTCTGAAAGACTTAACGTCAAACTGTCATTGGCCTCAGACACCTATAAATTCAACAGCTTCACAAACTAGACACATATCCCGCCTAAAGATGAAGACTTTCGCCGTACTTCTCTGTCTAGTGGTAGCTGGAGCTGCGTTCGAGGAGACCATGAAGACCATCCTCAAGTCTCCACGGAGTACTCTCCAGCTTTACAAGCAGTTCAAAGCTAAAGAACACCTCAAGTTCTCCAGCAAAGAAGACAGGAAGCGGTTCAGACAGTTCAAGAAGAGTGCCAAGTTGGTGGCAGACCTCAACGAGCACAGCAACACCGTTAAATACGCAGTCAACTTCTTCTCGACCATGTCAAAGGCTGAGAAAGCACAGTACACTGGTCTCAATATCACCGGACACTTTGCTCACAAACCAAAACTGTCAGCCGGACTTCAAAGTGCCCCAGCCTCCAAGCTGTGGACAGAGGACAAGGCAGTGACGAAAGTACAGAACCAGGGAGGCTGCGGATCTTGCTGGTCCTTCGGAGCAATAGCTGGTCTGGAGACCAGGTACAAAGTATTCTCGGGGAAACTGAGGAAGTTCGCCGAGCAGGAGTATCTGGACTGTGTCTACGAGGGAACAGCTAACGGTTGTGACGGTGGATGGCCTGACGACTGTTACACTTACTCCAAAAACAAGAGAGGTGGTCAACTTTCGTCCCAGGTGTCCTATCCATACAAAGAAACGGATGGAACTTGTAAATTCGGGACAAATGCTCTTATTGCGTACAGGATTAGCGGATTTACAGAGGTCGGTGGAACTGAAGCAGAGAACATTGCAGCCCTCGCCCAAGGTTCTCTCTCAGTAGCCTTCGAGGTAACAGACAACTCTCAGCAGTACTCCTCCGGGATCATGAAGGACACGACCTGTTCAGGAAGTCCCAACCACGCCGTAGCTGCAGTGGGCTACACTCCTGAATACGTCCTGGCGAAGAACTCCTGGGGAGACGCCTGGGGCGAGGGTGGCTTCATCAGGTTCGCCAGGAACCACCACAACTGTGGTCTCTTCCAATACAGCAGCTATCCCTCACTGACTGGTACTGGATACGCCGACACCAACACGGAGGACGCCGCCGCCGACTACACCCCCGGCGACAACTCGAGCTCCGACACCTCCGGAGGAGGCTCTTCCACCTGTGTGGATCTCGCTATCGACTGCGACGCGTGGATGTGTGAGTATGACTCCCTCAAGTCCATCATGCAGGAGTGGTGTCAGAAGACCTGCGGGTACTGCACAGACGGGGGCAGTAGTGGAGAGTGTGCTAGCGGCACGATTAGGTGCAGTGACGGTGTTTGCAGGCACGAACATATGTGTTAATATATGGTCACTAGATGGTCACTGGTTGGTCACTGGTTGGACACTCATAATTAAGGGATCTGCAAGTCAGATCCAAAGGGTTTATCTACTTATTTTTCGATGCTAGTTTCCAATGTGGTTTATGTAATGTAGACAAATTTATGATGTTTTGAAATGCTAATATTATTACTTACTGCTAATGGAGGAAGGGGGAGGGGGAGGGGGAGACTAAATTCAAACTTATCTTTTAACTCAAACCGAATAGTAACTCATCACGAAACTCAAGTTTATGTTACTCCAAAAAGAACTAAATTCTCTCTAAATTTAACTAAGCGAATAATCGAACCCTGAAACACATAACCGAGTAGATAGATCGCTATAAAAAATTAAACTCGTAACTCAACAAAGAACTCAAGTGTCAAACTAGTAGCTCAACAAAAAACTCAAGTCACAAGCTAGTAGCTCAACAAAGAACTCAAGTCACATACTAGTAACTCAACAAATAACTCAAGTGTGAAACTAGTAGCTCAACAAAAACTCAAGTCACAAACAAGTAGCTCAACAAAAAACTCAAGTCACAAACTAGTAACTCAACAAAGAACTCAAGTCACAATCTTGTAACTCAACAAAGAACTCAAGTAACAAAGTTTTATTGAAAAATCACATGACAATCACCTGCAGAGCAGCAAGGTCCCCATTCTCGATAGCGAGTGATATTGCCTTGCTGGAGTCCGGAATCGGTAAAGTTTCCGAGAGTAGCGCCATCAACTCTCGTTTTTCCGGAGACTCGGTTGCCCTGATCACCTATAAACAGTTGATAATATTGATAAAACAGTTTATCAGATTCGCTATACTTGGTCAGTAATAAAAAGCAGTACATAAATTGAGCTACAAAATAAAATGAAAAACGTATTGACGTTTGACAAACGACAGGTGCGTCCAATATAAAGATTTGCTGGAATAAGTTTTAACTGCGGAGAAAATGGCAGGCCTGGCACAACTATAACTTTTCATCTTGAAGTTGTTTTGTCAGTGCGCGAGGACGTATAGTAACAACTAGTTAAGGACCGTCGCTATAATTCCATAGCATGGCTTGTAGTGCACGGAGCAGGACGAGGTATGAAATAATGAACCGAGCACATAGTGACAGCCTTGAATGCCTCAACAAATTGCAGTTTTCTGCAGGAGTAGCAATAAGCAAAGTAAATCTGTAAATCTGTTAAACGCAAGTTAAACTCTATTATGAAGAGAAGAAACTGAAATATATTTGCAAAGAGGTTAGTAGTTAACTACTAACTATAGTTCGGTAGTACATTATCAACTCACGATCTACTTAAATGCATGTATATGTATGAGTTTAACAAGATGATACCTGACGTGGCTCCCTACATAATATAGGCGTTTAGCTGGAGAGGGTAGGGTACAACAGCGACAAGATTAGTAGGACCTAAACCCTGGGGAAGTAACCGAGAATCTTTCAAAGTAGAGGAGGTTTCTAGATATGGATACGTGAAAATATTTCACACAATAAGCGTTTTATAACGCTTACTATTTTCTTATAAAATTGTGTTTATCGTCGTCATTCAAACGACGAGTTAACGGAAATTGAAATAAAACTAACGCCCACTTTTATCAAACAAAATACCGAGCAGCAACCAACTAACGACTTAATCAACAAACTTTATCGTCGTAAGCGGTATAAACATAATCTTCCTGAGAAGATCAGACGAGGAATGGTACCCGACAAAAGCCTAATCAGGCAATATTATGTCTGTAAATTGAAAGAGAAGTGCCAAGAGTACATATTCGTCACAAGATCTAAGCTTACGTACTCATATACGCAATGAACACGCGTGACAAATGCGCAATGTACACGTCACAGGTGTGATACATAAAACACTACAATTAAATAAATAATTTGAGTGACAGGATGGATAACTGAGAGGCACTGTGTTTAAGTGATTTAAGTGAGTCCCAATCCCCACCGACCATTCATGTTCCTGGATACTTTAAGTTTCCTTTCATAACAACCACGGTGTCATTATTGACCGAGCGCAATACGCAATTGACTAAGTGCAAATAAACGCAATGTAAACGTGCGCAATACACAATGCACACATGTGATATACGCAAAATAAACGTGCTACACACGTACTGTAAACGTCGTTTTGATTGTGATAATTCCGGGTTTAATCAACACCAAATAAGATCAGTCGATTAACACGATTATTCGGGTAATTAGGAAAATAAGTGTTTTGGAAATCACAATATAGTTAAATATGCCCTACAGAATGTACTGAATAATAGTATTGATTGTGCCGGAAGAATTTTCCTTAAGACGAATAAACTTCAGAAAAATTTAATAAGAGACGCATTTTGTCATTTTAAGGATGAATTCTCAAGGACACATATCTAAGGACGAATATATTTATAATAACCAAGGTCGAATATTCAACTTTAACAAATACTCGCGCTGATCATACCAAACCTGTCTCCAACGACACTCAAATCATTTATACTTAATTTCCTTGGACAGTGAATTCGGTTTGAAACGTGACAATTTAATGGTTTGAACGGGAAAATGCCACTCCAATACAATAATATCTCACAACAACAATAATATCGCCGGCCCTAGAAATGGAAGAGGATCTAAATCATTCCACGGATTTTTCTGCATATTACATACTGAAATAATATAAGAAGAATAGCCATAACCTAGTCATCGCAGGACGTGATCAACATGTTGGTTGTGAACCAATGCATGGCTGTGTTTTATCAATCGTTTACTAAAAATCCACAGAAAAACCCCATCTACGATATCGGATGTAGCTAAAGTTCAAAGTTTTGAATTTTAGCATAAAGAAAAAGATACGCGCTAAACTGACTAAATGCCCAACCTTACATTATTCGGCAGCAATTGCTGTAAGTGTAATTGTGTAAGGTAACAGGACCAGGGCTGGCTGCATTACCGGTCTAAAATATCTGTATCTATACTTGTATCTTCACTATGTATCTCATCCAGTCACTTAATTAATAACCCGACCCAGTCAGCAGTCCGCACTCCTTGATTTGATTGAACCTCTCTTCCCTCCACAAGCAACCCAGTGATTCGACCGAAAAGTTACATTGTAATATTTATATTGCTTCACTCGAAATGCTGGCTGAACAAGAAGGGAAAAGTCAAAAGATGCTAAAAACTTGCATGACTGACCAATAATCATAGCGAAACTGTGAAAAAATTAATACTGAAATGTTTTCATGGAGCATGACGTGTTGTTTGCTGAGACTGGTAACATCTAGTCAAAACATTAAAACAATTTTGCAATGTGTCGCAAAAATAATTGACCATCTAAAATGTATAATTTTGAAATAGCGTTCATATAATTATAAGAATTAAATGCCTCATCATGCCACAATAATTCACAATCAACGGTTAATCATAATAATTTATGCACGTCATTAAGGGAATCTCATAGCTACTACATCTATAATTATCGATTAGTATCTGTTATCTGCTGTCTGCTATCTATCGATCTAGACCAGTTGTAATACTTACAGCTACTGTCTCGACTACGCGTCTACGTTAACCGTCTAATTCCTAGTTATTAATATTTCTCTAATCACATTTTTGTAACTATTTGTAGTATCAAGTTTGCTTGTTCAACGATGCAGGAGCTAAGAAATAGAAGAATAAAATCTTCTTAAATGAACCAATGTTTGGGGAGTCGGGTACTCATCGTCTCAATGTGTCCAACATATACTGATATATTTATCCTGGAAAAAAATCTAGTAATTTAGACCAAGTATAAAGGTATAAACATTAATAATCGAATCGCCCGCTAAATGTAAACCGTAAGACGATTGCTAGGAATTAAGAAAATTATAAATGATCATATAATCAAAGCACACTATACTTATAGTACTGCAGGTCAAAAGACGCGATCCTTGGTTAAGAAGACAATAATTTGGTGTAATAGTCATCACAGGAGACGAAGCTCAGCGAGATTTCTTACACACAAGCCCATTTAGGAGTTGTGTATCTCAGTAGGACTAATTGCAGTGTTTTGAGGAAACTTTTACTATCTATACTTTGTAAATGTTTCTCAGGAGATCGAGTCTCTCAAAGAGATGAACACTGTACGGAGACAAAATAGTTACTACTACACGAATTAAAGAATGGGAATCATTTAGCAGTTCTTGTCACGGCTTAATGTGACACAAAATATAAGAAAAATGCTGAAAATTCCCGATTATTACTACAAATCAAAACAGATTCTAATAAATCTGAATCGTTAAACCTCAAACATAGAGTCCTTGAATAAATAGACGAAACTTCAAAATTGAATACTCGGACCCAAACATATGTGACGAAAATCTATAAAAGATACCTAGAAAATGAAACAAGTAGATCTCTTAGCGAGGTCCGGCCGAGTGGCAGGCTGTCAGGTAAAACTTATCCCAGGAGAGCTCTGTCAAAATCACTTACTAATGAGAAATTATAATTAATCTAACCAAGTCCATAAAATCCATGTAGGATTTGTCTCAATTAGGGCTGGTAAATCATACCATCATGAATGCTAATGAGAATTATGCTATATTTTCGATGCTAATGACCATATCAAGACGTGTCTAAGTGGAACTTCATTCTAATTTTGTCGAACTAATCAATGAATTTACCAACGCCAAGAAAGATGAGGTATGTGAGGGAGGATCAGTTATCGTGTACATTATCAATGGGTGTCAGGGAAGGCAGGTCAAAATCTTACCGAGAACGGATTAAGGAGTGAAAATTATCAAGTTCAAACGCAGGACGGCACACGAACTATAACTTATAGTGAGCTGAGCCTGCCTACTATACTAGAACAAATCTGAAACACTAACAACTTCAAAGTCATGAATGTCCTACAGACATGAAACAAAATTACAACACAAACGAAAGGAACCTGACGTGACTAGCAGAGCTGCAAGATCAGAGAAGTCATCCCAACTATCCAGTTCGCACGTGAAAAGAAAATCGAGGTGAAAATCGAGCAGAGCTCAAAGAGTGACTATTTAACATTTACACAACGCCACATAACCGAATATCTCCAGCTGGATTATAATCACTGACGTCTAACGAATTTGTTTCAATTTGTGAGATACCAAATCTGCTTGCGTGTCTTCACCCATTTCCGTATGAATGGAAGTGTACAATATGTCACGTGACAGAAAGTAATAACAATCATAAGTAATTTGACTGAATTAAACTCATTCACCGTTTAACTTTAGTTAGCAAACCTCTATGATGGACGTTATTTTAAAGCTTTGATGGAAAACATAAGAAATTAAACACTTCGATCAATTATTGAAAGTTTAGATGGCTCTTATTCTACTTTTGGACTGCTTTTTCGTCTTGCTTTCTGTTCTATGCTACTAGCCAAGCTCTTGCTAAGAATACGTTATAATCGGAGTCCTAGCCGAAGCCCCTAAATCAATCACTTTATATGCCTATACATAAATTTACTCTTTAACTTTACTCCAGCAAAGAAAAATTCAAAGCAACGAGAACGATCAGAAGACTACTCTACAAGTGATAAAAGAATAAACTGGACTGTTTAAGTAGTATAAATATTACGCAACCCAATATTTAGAAAACAATTGTTAACCGCCTAGTTCGATCTCGGAGGAAGGTCAAAGTGGCAAGGTTACACAACCTTACCTTCCTATACTTTGGAACTGATCAGTGACCAGACATTCCAATTTCCTCGAATATAGAAAAGAAATGTCAAGATAATCACAACATGGTGATTTCATCAAGGAGAATTGCTAAATACCCGCATCTGTTTCGACCTGAAGTGGAACTGCGAAATGATTGTCTTGTTGATCGCCGAAAAGCCGAGAGATCTGGATCACTGTGTGAAGCAGGTAGCAATTATCGCGTCTATAAAAGCGACTTTTCTTCATTTTGTAACGGTCATTAAGCGTAATTTGATAAGTGTCCGCCGGATAACTCACAATTTACCAAAACACGGGAGGCGCCTTTTGACAAGCGTTACGGCGAACGGACAAGCAAAACTTGGAAGAAGGAGGAATCACGGGGTGATGAAATTAAGGAACCAGTGGATTATAATTGGCAGAATGTCCAATAAAGTAAGAAGTTGAGCGGCGCCCCGCGCTGGTTAACAGTTTATACCAAAACTGCATGAGATTTCCTTCTCAGCAATAACTATACCTAATCAATGTCTAATCAGAGCTTTTCAAAACTGGTGGAAATGATAATTACCCGTGGTAACATTAAAATGAGCTTGAGCATGCCAAAAATTCATAAAAATTTCCTGGCACATCCTCTTTACGCAAGAGCAAACGTGGTCGATTCGACAAATCATAAGTCATATTTTCTAATCATGAGTCTTCATAAACCAATCATTAGTTACTTTGTCAATGTAGCAAACAGGTTTTGCAGCGGCAATTGCTGTGAAATTGATTACAAATTTTTCCCGTTTTTAAGAGAAATGGACTTTTAATCTTATAACAGAAAGATTCTAATTTCTAAGCCGTTATCGTGGTACGTCACGAGATTATTGGAGTTCCAACTCATCTAAGGAATGTTTAAGCAATCTAAAAGAAATCTTGAGTTTGACTTGTTTACAACAGTCAGGGAAAAAACGAAAATTTTGTAAACTTGTAGCAGGTAAAAGCACACCCAGCAGTGTTAAAATTAGGCTGAAAATTAAGACTGTCTGTCCGTCACTGTGTCGAGAAGTTTCCTTGTCGTACAGACGGACAGGAAATCACAGAAGTGTTTCTTAGAGAAACTGGAGGGAGGGTAATTAAGCTTGATCACCGACAAAGAAAACCAGGGTTGTGGAAGAAAAACTGTGAGGTGCAACCAGGCTACCTCAACCTTAACTGTCAATCAAATACTGTATCTTGTTACATATTACTATTATAATCAGTGGCAGTTTGAGAGGAATGCTGGGAATCTTCTAACATATTCTAATATTATAGTACTGCAGCCCTTGTTAAGTTTAACAAAAACAACATTTCTTACTTGGATATATTTTATTAATGGCTACACTTCAAACTATTGACCCTTTCCCATTTCAAGCCAAGATGATATTCTATTTCTAGGGCGCCGCGGAGCGAGAGGATTTCATGCTAGTAGTAGTATATTTCGTCATTTAAAAGACGGGTTTACAACGTTACAGAAACCGTTACAGAAAGTTGGATTATCAAAAAAAACATTTATAAGAAAGTAGTCGAACTGTGTACCTGCACTAAAAGTGAGTTATCTCTAGAGCTGATATTTGGGGAGGCAGCGTAAAGTAGAGTCCGACATGTCGGTAAGTGACCGGAGAAAAGTCCGTACAATAGGGGTGTCCAGTCTGTGTCTCTTATTGACTTGGAAATTTCCGCCTGAAAGGAGGTTACCTTGATTTAAATCATACAGTAACGGTTTTTCTGCATGTGTGTTTGACTTGAACAATTTTTGGTTCTGACTTCTGCGCGTCTCTCTCACACATTTTTAGTCTTCTAGCTGGTATCCCACAAATATCTACTGAAGGAACCAGCAACTAATACTATAGGCATTGTATCAAAGAGTGTACTTGTAGTTTAACATATACCGACCACGTCTTGCTCTGGTCCTCTGGACTCTAGAGTTTAGAGTTATACTCACATAATATTAATACTAATAGAGAAATTATGATTTATTCTTAGTGTCATTCTATAACAAAAAATGTGCTCTTGAAACGTTTTACGTTGCTTGGATTTTCAAGAGGCAAGCTGGCAAGGACCATTATCAAAACAAGGTAAAGAACGGCGTGAAACTGTTTCAATGTTGATATTACTCAGTAATATTACTCTCAGTCGCCCCGACAAAATCTGGCGCACGTGCGCGCGTCTTTGTTGATGTTCCTAATTCATTTCCAACAGTTGGACATTATAACGAAAAAGTAGTCTCGCGTACTCTATCTACTACGTTCGGGCATTATCATGTACGGCACCTAGAGTACGAGACTATGAGAAGATCGTTGCGCAATTAGATTTCTGAACAAGAGAGATTTATCCTCAATTCTTTTATATCGAATCTTTTATTCCAAATCTCTCTTGTTCAGAGAGATAAACAAGTCATGCATATTCATTAGTCTTGCATTGTCACCTCACGAATTCGGCTTTGATATTGTTATCTTGGTTGCTAAAGTACGACGTTTCTTCAAATATAAAAATGTTAAAAATCATGTAAATGTGAATGATTTGTAGGTGACAAACAGTCAGGACTGTAGTATTATATGATTATGGGGACGTCTTTATAATTTTAGATGAAATTGTTGATGTAGATAACTGACTGACCTAAATTTTCGTCGCGCTGGCGATGAGAATGGACACATGCATATTCATAATTTTGTACAGCGTCAAGATCATTTATCGCTGTCTGCAAGAGGCGTCGATAGTGGCACATGACAAGGCACGTGTATGGATGTCGCAAGGCAAAAAAAGTATATATTTATAAACAGACGAATAGTGCATTAGCAACATCAACCTTTTGCTTTGCAAGACATTGGGAGGATCAAACGCAGGGGTCTTTGCAACAAAGTTTACTCACTCACAGCCGCCTATCGAAAGAACTCGATGTCGAACGTGGTTGATTGGTATGACGACCTTTTCTCTAAGATCGACAAATCTGAGTTTGACAAAGATAAGGTCCCCGATATATTTAATCTCAAAATAATCGATCTTGGTGAAAGCGGGGAAGTTTACGCAGAGTGGGACCTGTCTGAGGAACTAAGGGAGAATGGAACTGCCTTGAAGACGTACTCAAATGAATCGCTCAATATTAACGCTTCATTTTTTTTCCTGCATCATGACCTCGCTAAGAAGTATCAAGACGACGAAGCGTTAAAGAAAATTTTGGAAGAAATATCAAATACCACCTCAAAGGCTGGCGTTGATATGAATACAGAAACGATCATGTTTCTTGGTGAAGCAAAATCCAACTTTTTCACCATTGTTGGGTTAGGAACTGTTGCTTTGGTGCTTGGGCTGGTTGGGCTCGTCATAAAGGCAAGGGCTGCATCTCCTACCAGGACTGTAAAGGTAACCAGAATGTGTGGCTCTATTATGTGCATACTAACAGCCGTCTTAGTAATCGTTGAGGAGGTCATAAAAAATAAAAGCCTTGTCAATTCGAATCAATCTCCTGTTGGTTCAGTGAATACGGCTTCGAGTTTGATTTTGTCTGGTGCTACCGCAAATGTGCTGCTTAAGGCTTTTCTGATGAGCTGGAAAGTTTTCACTGTGAGCATTTACCTTTTTCAAAATGTCATGCTGCATCGGCCATTCTTTTTTCGCGAACACAAGGATGCCCTGAGCAAGTGGTTTCTCCGAGGCTCGCTGACTCAATCGGTCACGATCCTGGTGGTTTTTTCAGTTTGGGCCATTGTTCTGTTATTTGAGAAAGGCGATATCTGTAAAGATATAGTGAACCGTGCAGAAAAGTGGCATGTCGCTCAGGTATCTGTTGGATGTATAGGCTATAGCGGATCCCTCCTCCTCAGTCTCATCTTTGTTATAGGTTACTACAGGAAGAATGTCAAGGCCAAGGGCTTCAAACGGTCTGAAGTTAAAAGTATTTGGAAAACGATGATAGCTTGCTCTATAGAAGTGCTGTTTGATGTGCTTATACTTATCATATATTTCGCAGGAGTTGTCAGTTGCCTTTCCTTTAAACCGTACCATTTCCTGACCGTAGGTCTCACCTATCAATATTCGACTTACTCCAAATGTCACATGAACTTTAAATGGTGGGCACTGGACTCTGGTATTTCTGAATGCACGGTCCGGATCCTTCTTTGTCAGCCACATCTCCAAGAGGCGTTCTACATATTATCGGTGTTTGTTGCTTCTTGTTCCAAATGTCTGTGTAGGCCCCGCTCTTCAGGGCCTAAGTCACTTACTCAGCCCGGGGGTTTGGTAAGCAGAGCGAGCCCACTTGTTTTGTCTCACGAGGTGGCGTCTGCGCTGCCGAGTGAGCTACGACAGGGAGCTGGGGGTGCAGCCCCCAGTTGAATGAGCCACGACAGGGAGCTGGGGGCGCTCGTGCAGCCCCCAGCTGAAGCCGATCAGGGTCTGGGTGGCGCTTTGACGGTAAAAAAGACAATTTAACACATTTACCTGCAATCTTATGCTTATAGATAGTTTAAGCAGCATTTTTTACAGACAGGAGCAGGGCTGGCCTAACTTTAGGATAAAACTAAGAAAAAACAATTTACAGTGAAATTTCGAACTCTGTACCCGCGCTAAAAATGTTTATCAATCATTTTACTGGAACTTTCCACAAATTCACAGGGTTTTGGGTATTTTGGTGAATGTCTAATATCTGGCACTTTGTTCGCAAATTTCATGAGTTCCCCCAAGTTAAGAATTTCGAAAAAAAGACTCAAGTAATGTGAAAATAAGAAACGAAAGTAACAGTTTAATTCAAATTTAATCCGGTTTTTTAGGGGTTGCAACAACCCCCTATAACGAAATTAATGAATTAAAGTAATAAAGTGAACATTTTTAGCGTTGATATCTCGGGGGCAGTTGACTTAGCCCCTTAAAAGATGCGAAACTACATGGCAAAATCGTTTGGAAAGAAGTACTACTGGCAAAAAGAGGAGTGTCAGGAACCTTGGGACTGCTTCTATAGACTTCTGATAGAAAAACTGGTCATGAGTGTTGATGTGCTTATGTGTTTATCAGATTCTTAACAACGATTTATGGATAGAGTGTAGCAGGACAGAGTTCTTTTCAGTGGAAATGCGTTAAATTGAGTTCGTTTTTGTTGACAATTTTAATTAATTTCGTTGAGGAAAAGCAATTTAATCAAAAATCATTACGTTGGTAAATGGTCGAAATTCTGTTCAACACCAAAGCTAGGCTCTAGCGCCTAGGCTGCACTATTTCATGACTTATGTCAAACTTAGCTAATTGGCAATTATTAATTAGTAATTGCTTTATCGCTGTTTATTAGACCAAGGGTTACGCAGAAGTTCTAAGTTAGTTGCCCTTCAGGGATTCCTTTCCTTGGAATTTTTAGTTCTTAATTTGATTAGGAAACAGGCCGTTATTATCTGACTCTATAAAAAGAATTGGAAATCATTTTTTTGCAATTTCCCAAAATCCTGAACAATTAGCTCACGAAATTAAATGATCATCGGAAGGTAAAATCTCTGTGAGGAACTTGCATCTGTACATATTAGCTTATTAACAATTAGGAACGGTATTCGTGGGGAAGAGTCTCAATTTTCAATGATAAAACACCTTATTTCTCAAAATTTATTGGCTCTGTCTTAGTTCTAGGTAATGAAATACTCTCAAATGGTCCAACGGACACAGTTTGACCTCCAAAAACAAAGGTAGAAACATTACATTTAGAAAAAACGGGGTTTGAAATTTGAGACACCTCCCCACGAATACCGTTCCTAATTATGTGTCCTTATTAGTTTAATTAAGGTACCCATTACATTATACATAGTTATCAAATTGTCAATTCGTTTTTCTAGTTTTAATTTGTCTTTCGCGCTGCTATCAGCTTTGTTAAATTTCTCTTGTTAGTGAATTTATATTTTAGTGTAAAGTGTTATAGATCTCAATCATAAATCATTCGAACATTTTTATTATTTTTCAAACTAACTCTCTCTGAGCTTGATCGACCTTCATCTAGATGCCGTGGCAGTTGTTTAATTTCATTTTGTTATAGTGGGTGCTTGTTTGTACGTATCTTTGATTAATCATAATTACTAGTTTAAATCTCTGTACTTATCGTCGGCTCAATGGGTCGATGATGAATTTGATAAATTTTGACTCTTAACTCCAATAACAAAATCAGTTTGAGAAAATCACAAATCTTGAATTGCCTGACTTTTAGGTTATATATGTAAAAAATCAGATATCATTGTTCCATGTAAATATGCCCCAACCCAACCCAGACCCAACCCAGACCCTGCCCAACTCTCGCAAAATCGATGTTAATTATTTCGAATGAACGTTCATGTTTCTTTTTTGTTCTTTTATTAAGCCCTGATGTTTGTGCTATTTGAATTATTAATGTTTTGCACATCGAGCTACGAAATTCCTGAAAAAAAACTAGCATGGCCAGATTGCTGAATCACCGAAGTATCGTGTTGAATTATAGAGCATTACCACAATCATTTCAAAATAGTATCTTGATATTATCGTCTACATAATCAATCTTTTTCATCTTCTTTCAGGACCAAGCAGTTACGATGAAAGAGTATACAGCTGTTCACTGTTTAGGGCATAACTTCAACGATATTATTTGTTACAAGTGAGCAAGTTCTTACAACTTTCAGTTTAATTCTTCTGAAGACTCAACATGTAAACATAGGTAACTTGTTATTTATTATTAACTTGTTATTTATTATAGAACTCACATTGTAATGAAGAAGGAGTAGGTAACTTGTTATCTATTATTAACTTGTTATTTATCATTTGAACTCACATTGTAATGAAGAAGGAGTAGGTAACTTGTTATCTATTATTAACTTGTTATCTATTATTAACTTTTTATTTATTATAGAACTCACATTGTAATGAAGAAGGAGTAGGTAACTTGTTATTTATTATTAACTTGTTATTCATCATTAAAACTTACATTGTAATGAAGAAGTAGCTTAACAGTCGAGATGTTGCCATGAAATGCCGAATAACAGAGAGCTTCGCAGAGTTGATCTTTGTACTCCCTCTCCTCTTTTCTGAGGGAATATCCAAAAATATTAACCACTCAGTGAATTTACAAATTGAGTAGCTAATTCGCCAAATAAGCAAATAGTTATCCTTTATAGTAGGACTTGTAGCATTATAGTAAAGCCGCAGTTGAAGTTCAATGTTTATAAAACAAATTTTATTCCAGAATAGCTTTGTGAAATTTAAAATTGTTGTTTGACTGCCATCACACTGTTGAACTATACGATTGTTCAGAAGTTCTCATGTTCTTTTCTCCTACATGCGTGCCGAGTTTGACCAACCTAGATTGACTGGTACTAGTGATGATGCTCTGTAGAATATCGTTGTGTCCCCGAGCTGCCGCCAGAACTAGAGACGTCTGTTTGAACAGGTTCTTGTGCAGGGCATCTGCTCCAAACTCCAACAGACATTTCACACACCGCACGTGACCGTTCACTGACGCCTGAGGTGCAATAATTGTGAATAGGGATCTTGAATATGAAGAGTATTAAGGTCAGAGTGGAAAGAAACGCAATTATTCAAATTTCAGCTTAATTTTTTATAACCACTACAAACTTGAATAATTTGATTATTCGTTAATAAGTCCCAAATGTTAGCAAGACATCGCAAGTTTTCATGACGAAACAAAGTGAGTTCAGCTACCAATATTACCAGAATGAACTTTACATGGAGCTCATTATTACTGCCCCAATTTTGAGGTTGTGAATATAATGAGCAGAGAATTGACAGAGCTGACCTGAACTTGACAAGAACGACCTAATTACTGCTTTATAGCGAGATATAAAGATATAACCACGGTTAGTGTGTCCGCGAAAAAAGTAAGGAATATTGCAATATAGCTCCTTTGTGCTTTTGTGCTCGGGGTCGAAGTCATGTGTCCTTCTTTGTCTAGGTTTATGCTGTAAGACTTGCAGTATGTCATAATTGGGACAATAAAATCGTTTAGCGTGGGATATTTCTTGTACAGTTTTGAGTTTGTAGCTTTTCTCTGTACCTAAGTAACTTGAACATTTGTTGTAGAAACTCGATACTTTAAAGAAGTCCATGAATCTCTCTTCCATTACAATGACGTCATCAGCATTACTCTCCAGTCTTCTCTTATCATAACCTTAGATTTAATTAGGAAACAATCTCATTTTTCACTGAAGGAAGTCGATGTAAAAATTCGTGTAGTGCTTGAATGTCTAGGCGTGCTTTTAAGTTTTTATTTGGACGGCCATGCGTTGTAGATGCAATGCTTGCGTGATTGCGTGATCATTCAGTTCTTACTTTTACAATATAAAAACTTACATATTAGATACAGCAGATATTTCTTAAATTATAGTGGCGTTAGAGTCTGAAATCTGAATGTCACTTTACTTTCATAGTTTAATGTTTGAATGGAACGTTAAATATTTGCCAGACTTGTGAAATTAGGCATTCAAACGCTTAAGAACTAAATCACGAATCTTGCTTTAAATTACGCATGACTGTCTACTACTGCTTACATAAAAGCCTAATTAAAGATCTTAAATTTGTAACCTTACACTGCACCGCCCGATGCGAGAGAATTGTTCCTAGCTGATGTACAATGGACTAACGTCCTACGATGTAAAACGTAGGACGTAAGGACGTATCTTCATAAAATTCGTACGTTTGATAAGCTAAACTAGTGTTTCACTTTGGAAAAGCTGCCAGTAAAACCGTGATCAAATGTCACAGAAGCTGTCTGCTGCATAACTCGTGTAAATTTGACATTCGAAACTGCGTTATTAATAAACTAATAAGATCGTGTAGGCAGGTGTAGAATGTTGAAGTTCGTTCGCTTGTTCAGATCGGGTATCATTGTTTAAGATTGTTTTCAAATGCAATAGAGTACAATGTACAATGTACTTATGTAGGGATGTACAATGTACATCCCTACATAAGTACAGTGTGCGTTCCACATCAGATTTGTCTGAGTTTGCAGGTTTTTAAGTTTTTAGCACATTTGACTGTTCGCTCTGCACTGTTCGACTGTTGATGTTTATCTTGTTTTTATCTTGAAACTGCTCGATTCTTAAGGAAGCTATTACTCTAAGCGTGGCACAGAAATTTTCCCTTTCTAAGTCTCAACAAACGTTGAATGTTAAATTGTAAACTTACAGACAAATGTTAGGAGAGCTTAAGTTGAGGTAAATCAGTATAACTTCCAATATAGGAGTCAGGTAAATGGATACCAAAGATTCAGATTATCCATATCTTATAAGCTTATATCTCGTTGCATAATGTAAGTCTTGATATGACTCATAAGCTCATATTTACATTTATATATATATAGGAACAGCTCACAGTGACATTTTAATATTAAGAAGAAGCTTAACTCACACACTATCAACAAGCCTTAGCGCATATAATCTCTTTTTGAACCAGCTATCCCGCAGTACGAATGTATCAAATTTCGCTAGTTCCTGTATTTTCCGGTTCCGATTTCAATGTTATCTGCTTATCACTTCGTCTCGTAATAACAGCTAACTTCAGCACCCCCTCTGTATGCGCTTGACGATTTTTATTTTGCAGATGGTTCGCAGTCGGAGAACTTTTAAGAGAAAAAGATACTCGCGAGTTTCGTAAAAGCTGCTGCAGCACTAGGTATCAATAACAACAACATAGTTGTGCGCCTCTCCCAAAACGAGATAACAACAAGGTTCACAACTTCCCACAACTGAGCCATGTCAAGAGAGAATAACGAGTTATACCAGAACAGTGCTGCAGCGAAAGTCACCCACTCCAGAAAGCACGGCGCCTCCTTCGTCTCCCTGGACATAGACCACACCCAGCCAGATGGTACTGCCAGTACTGAATCTGTAGACCACATCGTAGACGGACATGAAACTTCCCTGACAAGAGCGCAGTTCAAAGTCAGGCTTGTCGTGGAGCACATTTCAGTTCAAATCATCTCAGTCCTGTTGATCTTCATTGATTTCTGCTTGGCTGTAGCGGCGCTTATAAGCGACGACGACGTTTTCGATAAACGAACATTGATCATCAGCAACGTCATCCTGGGCTACTTCATCTTCGAAATCTGTCTCAGAGTCTTCGGGATTGGTCCCAAGACATTCTCCAAGACGGTGTGGGAGATGTTGGACGCCTTTGTAATCATGGTGTCCCTAATCGTAGCTCTTACCGTGAGAGGAGGTACGGGGAGCGATGCAGCCAGGTTTACTACAGTCGGCAGAGCCTTCAGAATAATTCGCCTCTTCCGGCTGATCCCTCAATGCAGGAGGTGTGTCCTGAGTGCTCGGCTGACCACCAGCGAGAACAAGAGGAGGTATAGGGAGGGAGGCTATGATCTGGATCTCACCTACATCACTGAGAAAGTTATCGCAATGTCCTTCCCGTCATCAGGCTGGCTAGCTCTGTACAGGAATCCTATTGAAGAGGTTGCTAAGTTCTTCAAGACAAAGCACCAGGGTCACTTCAAAGTGTACAACCTGTGCTCCGAGCGGGACTACGAGTACCAACACTTCGATTACAGCGTTCAGAGGTACATGATAGACGACCACAACGTCCCGACTCTCCACCAGATGCTGGACTTTGTGCGGGACGCGCAGAGGTTCATCAAGAGGGGCGAGGACAATGTGATAGCGGTACACTGCAAGGGCGGCAAGGGTAGGACTGGCAGTATGATCTGTGCCTACCTGATGTACACGAACAAGTCACAGTTCCGGACCGGGGAGTCTGCCCGGGAGTACTTCGCGTCACGCCGCTCCGATCTGCGGGTCAGTGCTAAGTTCCAGGGAGTCCAAACTCCTTCTCAGTGCCGGTTTATCGACTACTGGCAGGAGATCATCCACAACTACGACTGTGTAATCCCAGAAGCTCCCTCACTCTTCATCAAGTCTCTGAAAGTTCACTCTCCCCCGGAACCGATCCAGGGAACTAGTAGTGACCTCCTGGTCGAGGTCTGGGACAGATCCAACGTAATAACCTCCTTCAGCCTCACCTCATGCAGCTCCATTTGCAATGTTACTTATCAAGAAGACACTTTGAGTATCGACTTTTTAGATCATGCAAAGCCGTGTGTGACTGGGGATATAAAAGTTAGGTTGAAATCGACCAAGTTGCCGATAAAGTACGACAAAGCGTCCTTTTATCTGTGGTTTAACACGATATTTGTGAGAGGAGGGGAACTGTTTGTGGAGCGGGAAATGTTGGATAATCCTCATTTCACGAAGTACAACAAAGTGTACAGTGAGAGTTTTGGTGTGACAGTGTTGTTTGATCAGAAGCAGCAGCAGAGACTTATTTAGGTATTTTCCTAGGTTGAATTAAAAATTGCGATTCAGTTGATAAGAGTTAATGGTTGGACCAAGGCAAGTTCCAATAAAACGTTAGGTTCCACGATGTAGTAATAAAGTATGCCAAATATTCATGATGAAGTCGAATATTTAAGTGAGAGTTTTGTAAACTTTACTGACGGCAGGTTGGCCCAAAACTTAGCTTCAGAATCTCCGCAGAATGATAAAGCAACACAGTCTTAGCTTCTATAAAGCTTGGAAAGTATTAAAATTGGCATAATTTTGCGGCCATTGATTGCATGATATGACGGAAATCCGTGTTGTGAAGAGATGTTTCTTGAATTTGCTAAGCTATTTTGTTTATGTTTGTTTTCTTTGTTTTTGATGTAAAACTTGATCATAATTATTAAGTAACGAATGTTGATGTTATGTTTCTGCTCTTTGTTGATAATTCATTCTAATTAACTGAGCTTTATGAAACTTCAGAATTTCTTCTCTGTTCCAACCATTATCTAAATCATAATTAAAATGAATAAAACCCAAAACATTCCAAGGTTTTCAGAAACCACTGTCGCCGGACGCTGAATTAACTTACGGGACATACACAAGCTTTGACCTTTAACACCCAAACCAACAGTGAAAGTACTAACTACTGTACTAACTACAGTACTAACTAACTACAGTACTAACTACAGCACTAAGTAGATACCTGCATGAGAGGGGTCCAGCCGTAAGAGTTAGTCTGTTCCGGGTCAGCTCCATGTTTGAGGAGCAGTCTCACCACTGACACGTGACCCTCTTTAGCAGCGTATGTCAGACATGTGTTTCCCTCTTGGTCCGAGACGTTTATCTGGGGAGTTGTATCAATGTCTTCTTGTTATTCACAAGAAAATGGGTATATTAGTATATCGAACAATTCTGGTGACTGGGTTATTTGGCTGTTGGCAAAATAAGACCGAAATGAAAAAAGAACTTACACTACTGTTACAATATTCGACGATTGTAACCTACACGGACCGCCCTTATTTGGCCGATCCCTGTTTACATGCCGTGTAGCAGGGGACCAAATAAGGTTAAACCGGTAAACGGGCATAGTTAAACACCGTACGATGTTACCAAGCTCGCCCTCTTACCTGAGTTTTGGGGAGCAGTGCTTTCAAGGTGACGATGTTACCTAGCTCGGCTGCCCGGAGTATTTGAACAGAGAAATCGCACATCACTTTCCACCCTACATTCCGTTCGAACAATTCCACCAATTATTGTAGAAGTATAGTTGGGTAGCTGCAGTCTAGACAGGGAACAATAGAGGTAGAAACTGTAAGCCTGTCAACTGTTTAGCGGAACTCGCAAATTTAGGATACGAAACCGAAACGATATCGGACTTTAGAGCAGTCTAAGTTGAATAAAAGCAAAGCAGTTAGATATAATAGAGAGAATTGTACTTACTGGAGCGACGTTTAATCATGCTTGTTACTCTTAGTCTCTTGTAAAGAAGCACACACAACTGTGCATAGACTCTAAAACAGTCTACAGCTACGTCAAACGCATTACGAGAAGCAAATTATACAATTCATCGATAATGGAATTGTTTTCTAATCCTGATCTATTTATATTTGCATCCGGTTATGAAACCAAACAGATCTTATCAACATTGATCCATCCCAACAATAAGTGAACGATATAGAAATTGACAAAACGCACGCGGAGCTCAGCGGAAATGTAATTTACTCCGCGTGGAAAATAAAGAAGTTGTAAATTCTACAAAATTGAAACCAGTACGAACGTGCGCGAATATCACATCGAAGATACAGCGCGCTACGTTACGTTCGAATCCACGAGTTGTAACAACGATTCGAAGTTGTTCAGTTGTTTTGTCGAGGAGCTATCCGCTATCGCTTAGTCAAATTAGATAGCCTGGATCTCCGCACACCAAAACATCTATTTATAGATCAATTTCCCTTGATCCAGGTAAATAAAAAGAGTGTCCTGTGTGCAATATTCCCTCCATTTCCACTGATTAGAACAGCAGTGTAACGACAATCAAGTTAGATGACTTGAATGGTGCCATGGTCAATGGTTGCGATGTCGGGTGTTAAGATCAAGGAAACTGAACGATAGCACAAGCATGCTAGTTCACCACACCATCCCTTACCTCATCCAGTCTAGGACCCAGGTTAGCTAGTTTAATGAGCTGGTGCAAGTGGTGACGTCTGACGACGAGTAGAGTAATTTATCTCAGCTCTCTCTTTATCTGCAATAGTCCAGAGACAATAGGTACTAGAGACAATAGGCAGTTTTAGGTACCATCTGGTTAAGATCTTGATATATCGCAATGTTGAAATTTATTGAATTATCAGCACTTATATATCTTACAAGCATTTCAAGAGTTTCAATTAAACCAAGAAAAAATTAAAGTTCGGGATCTGCCTGAGGTCTAGGAGAGTGCAGCATGCAATTTGATTCTTAAAATTTCACAAATTCTTTAGACAGAAGTGTTCGAAATATTGAAAACAATATAATTCGTGGATTAAGTTGAACACAATTAGGTATCTTCGTTGATAATAAGATGAGATCAGTGACGATTCGACTTGGGTTTTAATTTGATTTGAAACTTTCATCAAACAATACACAATTACACATTTAAATCTTCCTCAAATCAGCTATTCATTAATTCACATACTGTCTCTTGTGTGCTTGTTTAAAGTCTTGTATAAGTTTACAGATCACTACAGACCGATTTTTTCCTGCTATTTACGGATATTGAGCCGTAATTTTCGTAATGAAACATATTTCTCCAGAAATGAGAGATATACTAATACTTCACAGTACAACCACACTCCCGTACCGGAGTACACCTAACATTAACCTCTTTAATCTACATTTAAACAGAATACAGTCCAATTAATCTTGTACGCTCGGTTCGATCTGCATGGTTACCAACAGTACAGAGGAACCTTCTCTCGCCCCAACTACTTCATCTATATAAGGCTTTGTAATATAGCACACTTAGCACTGACCATGTCACTGACATAATGGACACTGGCGAGGGCGTACCAAATAAAATGAAAAAGCTAGATAGCTGTGTGTACATTTGGCCGAAATCTCCCTATCAGTTATCCCTTATTAGGTCAGACATAAGTAAAAAACATTTCTTTGTTAATAATGAGAGTGCTTCAGAGGTTGAGAAGTTTTTTCTAATTACTCTCGTCCATTGAGCAATCAGGGATTAAATCTTAAGATTGTATTTCTCTGTAACCTGGATATTTACCCTGGATATTTTGTAACCTGGATATGTAACCTGGATGGTTATCGAGTAGCTGAGAATATTGAAAGTTTTGTTTTAATACCATGTCGGTTCTCTAGTTCCAGAGTGAAAACTCGTGTTGAGTACTTAGTTCAGTTCAGTGTACAGTTATTAAGGTAAAAAGGACAGATATAAAGTAGTATATTTGTATGTATGTAGTCACTAGTTCTCATACAGGTGTTCTTAAGTAGACATCCTTTACATTCTATATCTTTATTCATAACTTTCATTACATTTGAGCAATTTAACTATTTTTCACTATTCACCGTGACAATTGAGTGACAATTGACAGTAAACCTGACTAGGTATAGAAACCAGTTGAACACAGACCACAGTAATTAGACTAATATTGTAAAGTTTAGTTCGGCAGTTTTGTGAAAAACATGATATATTGATACTTTCAGGTAAACGTAATACTGTGGTCAGTGGTACGCAGTATCAGAAGAAATGACAGCTGGGCTGGTTGAAAAGCAGGACGGTTGGAGGAAAATGGGGAGAAAACATCAAACCAACTAGTCTCCACCTCCACGATCCAGAACCACGATCTAGAACCACGTTCTAGAACCACTATCTAGAACCACGATCTAGAACCACGATCTAGAACCACGATCTAGATCCACGATTTAGATCCACGATCTAGAACCACGATCTAGAACCACGATAT
>JH153292.1:423991-437972 GCA_000226015.1 Mnemiopsis leidyi
CACGATCTAGAACCACGATACTAGAACCACGATCTAGAACCACGATCTAGAACCACGATCTAGAACCACGATCTAGAACCACGATCTAGAACCACGATCTAGAACCACGATCTAGAACCACGATCTAGAACCACGATCTAGAACCACGATCTAGAACCACGATCTAGAACCACGATCTAGAACCACGATCTAGAACCACGATCCACAGCCATGGTTAATTCACCGCGTCACAGCAGCCCACAAACATTAGCTTACAGCTCTGATATTCCATTTCATTCACCACTGCAAGTGACAGGTTAATACTGTATAAGTCTGAACTAGAACAACATTCCAAACACACCAAGACAGCTCCTAGCTTGATCACGGCTCCTACCTTGCTCCACTGATCCAGGCAGCTACTTCGATCCAGGTATCTAGCAGGGTAGACGTGTCGGTACTCACACTTTTAACTTCTCGATCTAGGCGGTCCCACCACCTTACAAACCGGCTACTCATCACTCTCCTCTTTTAAAGGTGTTCGTTGTTAAAGATGTTATACCGGATATTATGTTGATATTATGTCCGGTTCATTTTGCGGTCATGCATTCCTTTTCGCTTGTTTCGTCTTTTGAACGGAGTTTTGGAAGGTTCTCGTGCATATCAAGGCGGTTATATTTTTAGATATTAACTTCTGAACTGTTCAATAGATATTCTGTTAAGGGCAGGTGACTACAGATTGTAGAGTGCAAACCAAATAAAACGATTGTGTACTTACAAAGCACTAAAGTAGACATAATAATTGTCAGAGTAATATATTCTTATCTTAATTTAAAAACGTGTTGAACTATCTATTTGAGGACGGCGACTATCGTGATTATTACCACATTATAAGACCTTGATATAGCTCTATCTCAATCTCTTCATGTAGCTCTATCTATTTATAGTCAAATTTACGAGAAAGCTCGATCATTTCAATTCATGAAAGCTTTCTTGCGTAAAATTCACGGTGTGTGGTGACAGTTGCAATAATAACTCAAAGATCTTGGCTACTCCTGAAACAGACTGAGAGAGAGTGTGTCACTAAGCCTCCTCAAACTTGACATCTCCACTTAATTCCCACCTTGCTAACACCGTTCTAATGTTCTACTTCAACATTCCAGTACTCTGACAGGAGCTTTTAAAGAATATTGAATTTATCAAAGTTTAATACTTTGTGGCTTATTTGAGTCAGCTGCCAATTCATTTGGTGAGAGTAAACATTCTTATCACATGGAGAGAAAACATTCTTATCACATAGAGAGTAAACATTCTTATCACATGGAGAGTGAAAGCATAGAGAGTATACATTCTTATCACATAGTTTTGCAGCTTAGTGAGTTAGTGATAAGCCCAAATCTAATATCAACTTGTCAAGATCGAGATTTAACACCGTTTGCACAGTACTTTGTATAAATTCTAACAGCTGTTAACACTTATATAATTTTGTATATCGATACAAAAAGACGAGACAACCAAACAGACATACAGACAGAACGATAGAAAACCAGACAGACGGACAGACAGCAAATGCACTTTTTAGGCTTGACTAGTGCATAAAGGTGATGGGACAGGTTTCAAGTTTAACTTGCACACAGACGGGATATTATACTTCTATTTAATAACCTGTTAGTGCAACCAGGATAGAACGTTATTTTTCGCTGTATCGTAATAATAGTAAATGGGAGAGAGGTTTACTGTAAAAGCATTATAGCAAAACACGCAGACTTTGAGTAAGTGCTTTGAACTTAGACGACTTGCAAACCGGGGATTAAAACACCCCACCAGGTTACTGGTTACCTAGGTTACTGGTAACCTAGCAACCTGGTTTCATGGTAACCTTGTTACTGGTTACTTACCTGGTAACACGGTGACCTGGTTACCGTGTACCGGTTTACCTGGTTACCTGGTTACTTGATGATCTGTTTACATAGAATCATATCACACTTAAAGATGATCAAGTAATACGACGTTTCTAAATCTGAAGTTTCTTCCTTTTTGAACCACGTGACGTAATTGACCGAGAGAGATTTCAAAAATCCATCAAGGTAGATCAGCTATTTTAAGCTAGATAATACAGTGCAGTATTACAGTGCATACACGCAACTTCAGCTCTCTATATACTTCATTAGAAGAATGAGACTCTAGATTTCAGGGAAGGTTCTGCAGCAGATTGCGCAATTGCCGCCTCCCTGGAGCAGGACTACTCTCCTACTCTGCAGTTAGCGAGAGAGCGGGAGTTGTAGGGCGCAGGTGTGCGGTGTGCAGGCCTGGAGCACTAAACTGCACTGACATTGGACCTCCTTAGCTTCCTTCTAATCGGTTGTACTGAAGTGATTGTAAGTAAGAAAATCTAGCTGGAATTAGTGTGATGTGTGTTGAATAGGGTAGGTTGTACCATGATAAAGGCAGGGTCAGACAGATCCATGTAGTAAGAGACGCTAGAAATGTCGGTACAAGTGGTCACCAGGTGCTTCATGTTCAAGTGTAGGGACGAGATCTAACTTTTAGGGCAACTTTAGTTAATTAGTCGGGTTACCTTGTCTACTGTTGGCAGGGTCTTACCTCGCTAAGCTTTACTGTGCAGCGTGATTAATTAAGAAGATATTATAACATTGCCAATTAACTGATTATCCCAGATGCTGGTATTTAAAATTGGTCACCACAGGTGATTTCTAAAGAACAAAAACAAAGCTCCAAGACACCTGTGGACATCCCAGTTTCTTTGAAATTCTTAATGAAACGCTGTAAAAACAGAACATTCTTTGAATTACGAAATATAAGTAGTCAAATAGTAATGGTTGTAATTTTAGAATTTTGGTCGGAGAGATGACTCACACCAAAGCATTTACTGTAATCATAGTACCCATGTCTTTATCGAGTCTAACAGATGCTATGTAATAGGTATGTGACTCAGAGCGAAGTTTTTAACATAAAACTCAAAAACAAATTTACGTTTGATGAGATATAGACGTGTCTCTAAACCGACATGTCTCCATGATAAGCTCTTATCCAGTTCTCTCTATCTCACACTTAATAGTTGTAACTTGTAGGGTATAAACTATTTCAAGAATTGTCTAGTGCTCCATGATAGGCGCTATTACTAAACACTACACAGCTGACAATTTGAGGAGACAAAAGGCGGAGCTCCACACTTTAACACTGAAACGAACTGATTATGTTTAGATCAGACTTAACGGATGAAATGTGCTCCAGGAATTTTAGAGCTGAAAGACAATTCACACAGGTCATTAGCTGGTCCTGTTAAGTGTTAGACATGACAATAGTGGAGCCTCGTCTTACTAAAGTATTGACGACACTACCGGCTGCAGTGCCTGTAGTTATAGACATTCCCGCGTAAATGTTCGGTACGCCGCACGTGCACATTCCTTTGTAGATATTCTGCACGTGCAATTCCTGTGTAGATATTCTGCACGTGCACATTCCTGTGTAGATATTCTGCACGTGCACATTCCTGTGTAGATATTCTGCACGTGCACATTCCTGTGTAGATATTCTGCACGTGCACATTCCTGTGTAGATAATAGATTTTCTGCACGTGCACATTCCTGTGTAGATATTCTGCATGTGCACATTCCTGTGTGGATATTCTGCACGTGCACATTCCTGTGTAGATATTCTGCACATGCACATTCCTGTGTAGATATTCTGCACACGCACATTCCTGTGTAAATATTCTGCACAAGCACATTCCTGTGTAGATATTCTGCACGTGCACATTCCTGTGTAGATATTCTGCACGTGCAAATTCCTGGTTACCTCAATTCTGGTAATCTGAGTCCTGGTAACACTTCGTTAAACACCAACACAGAGCACTTCAACCGTGACAGAAACACGATTGTCACTTTAACTCACTTTAGCTCATGTGATGGTGTGCTCATGTAGTCACGTGACACCATATGAAACTTCTAGGACGTTCTACACGGTACAGACCTCTAGAGGAGTACAAATTACAAAATTGGTGGCGGTGTAGGAACACACACACACCGATGTTGCAATCTATTACGACTTACAAGTCGTGATTTAGCAGCTTGCTGCTGTCCTGGAACCCTGCAATTCTGCAACAACCACAATAATATAATGGTACGATAATAAGATAACTACCTACAACCCTGTACAGGTGGATAATCTACTGATCTAGTTATCACTTATCCTACCACCTCATTACCACCTCATTGTCTAATACTAGGTTGACAATACCATAGAGCTCATGTCTATTACTACGATAATGTAGCTACAATATTACGTGACAGACAAATAGCTGGACTGAGAGATATCATGAAGACCACAGACACTGAGCATACTTCATTATACTGCAGCACTCCTCTATTTATTAGAAGAAATTATCAAGCAGAATATTTACCCAAATCTAAAATTTTTAAATGAAATTTTTAGCTGCATCCGAAGTCAGCTTGGTAATTCTGGATTATTTCCAAATGCACAAAAACAATAGCACGTCGAGCAGCTGTAATATTTCTAGGAACTACAGGCCAACTTACTCCGCAGACAATTCTCCAGAACTGTGGCGTTAAACTCAGGACTCCCCACGTAGGACTAATCTAGGGGGACAGACCGATTAAATATAACTAATTCCAATTACGTTAAGGCCGACTTTACCCTTTCTTCACATCACCATGGGACGGCGCATGTTTCATGCAGCTCACATTTATCTATATAGGAGTCTATGATTGAACTGTAATGCGTGCTATGACCGTGCCAGTAACCAGGGTACCGCCGAATGTGCGCTAAATCTTATGATCAGATCACAATTTTCTCGTCTCTCATAACTCTCATATTTTATACGGCAGTTAGTGGAGGAAGCATGTCCTTAACTTTTCTGTTGTTTTGTTTCGGTACCGTGCAGAGTTTCAACTTCTGCGTACACAAAGGTGAGACATATTTAGAATGGCGACAAGGATCAAGAGGTTGATCAATTTTTATTAAACTTCTTTGTGAAAAGCTTTTCTATTTGTTGCGTTTTTCTTGACATGCACACGAAAAATAGTCACAAATTTCGAGCTTACGTTCAAATTTGATTAATTGCTCAACACTGGTTAGTGGTTAGGACTTTATGACTGAGCTTCAGTCTGAGTCAAGTCTGAACTTGAAAAGTTTAAACTTATTGTGAAGAAAAGTCCGAACATAGTCCAAACTAAAGTCTGAACAGAGTCTTAAATCCGAACTGAAGTCTTAACTAAAGTCTTAACTAAAGTCTCTTCAACAAAGTCCGAACTAAAGTCGTATTTCCCAGGACAGACGCACTCTCTGAACGTTGTGTTTGCTGACAAGTGTAACCGGTGTATGTGTCGGGAGTGGGGGGTAGACACGGCTGTTTGTACCAACATCAAGTAAGTAAGTCTTTACAAATTCAGTCGAGTTTGCTGGTTTGCTGATGTCACGCTATATCAACTTTCCATAACTGTGTCATGAAATTCAAACCTTGAAAATATGGTATTGTTATGGTGCTAAATGGAATGCAAAAGTAAAATTTATTTGAAATTCTATTTGCTTTCGAACAAGTTTCTTCTACATTTTCTTCTTCTTGTAAGGACAGTTCACCTAGCTCTGAACCGTTACACTGTTGAAGTGCCCTGCTAACTCACCCTAGTCGCCATGACATTGTAGCTTTAAAAGACATCTGTACTTCAACGGTACTTCATATATAAATCAACTGAAGTTCAGCTGTACTTCGTTTGTAACTGATACACTAATTGTGACAACTATCAGCCGTATTGTGGCCCAGTCGACCAAAATCTCCCCCAAATTACCAAAGCAGCTGTGACTGCAACTCTGGACAGACTAACTGTTGATTTTGCAGCAGGTGCGGGGATAATTCCTTATCTTAATCACTTATTTCGGGTTCACGGGGAGTCAGCTTTACTCGCATGGGCGACAACTTGGTTGCGTTTCTACTTTAACACTTCGCTGCGAGAATCCTAGCATGAAATACTTTGTAAGCCTTGGATTGCGTATGCAAGGTCGCGAAATAATTATACTTATCCGGCCGAGCCGACCGAATAATTTGACACCATCAATATTGGCGGGCAGAGTTTCTGCCACGCTGGTTACTTCAACTAAAGTAAAATATTGACAGGTGCAACAAACTGGTGCTCAATGCTCCTGGATGCACCCACAACTGTCTGGCCAGCAAGCAAGATCTCAAACTGAAGAGTTCGTTGAAAAAGCTCCTGAAATCTAAGAAAACAGACAAGATTGCGGACAGTGCCATGAGGGTGATCGGGGATAAGGCTTTCCAGTTTGTGTTGAAATCTTCAGCTAATGACGTACAACAAATTGATTCTCAGAAACAAGATGAAGTCTTGCAAAATGATGACGTTATACTAAGTGATGGCGTCACGCAAAACGATGAAGCCACACTTAATGATGATGTCACACTGATTGAAGACGACACACTGAATGATGATGTCACGCTGAATGATGACGTCACGCTAAATGATGAAGGCACACTTAATGATGATGCCACACTGAATGATGATGTCACGCTGAATGATGAGGTCACACTGAATGATGAGGTCACACTGAATGAAGACGTCACACTGAATGATGACGACACACTGAATGATGACGGCACACTGAATGCTGACGTCACGCTGAATGATGATGTCACGCTGAATGATGACGGCACACTGAATGATGACGTCACGCTGAATGATGATGTCATGACTGAATGATGACGACACACTGAATGATGAGGTAACACTGAATGATGATGTCACACTGAATGAAGAGACACACTGAATGATGATGTCACACTGAATGATGACGACACACTGAATGATGACGACACACTGAATGATGACGTCACACTGAATGATGACGACACACTGAATGATGAGGTCACACTGAATGATGACGTCACGCTGAATGAATGATGACGTCACGCTGAATGATGACGTCACGCTGAATGATGACGTCACGCTGAATGATGACGTCATGCAAAGTGCCACGCAGAATTTAGATAAGAAAGATCTTCCCTCTGAAAACGAGGAGAACGTCGAGGAAAGGAGAGGAGAGAGAAGAGGAGGAGAGAGAAGAGGAGGAGAGAGAAGGGGAGGAAGAAAGGGAAACAAGGAACTGAAAAAGCGGCTTGACGTGCTCATGCTGAGTAAAAAGAAAAGAAGGTCGAAATTTAACATATGAAGATCATGATATCCTGGCGAAGTAGTTCAACTGGCCGGTATTATACTGCGATATCACAATAGGAGGACCTATGTGCAATGTGATCAGCAAGGCTACCTTGTACTATGTATGTAAGAATGTACATACAATAACACGTATCAAGATGAAATATTCACCAACATCTCTTCTATGCTCACATTTATGTTGGCCCTGAATTTTGATAATTTTGATCGGATGTTACTCAAGCGTTTTTGTACAAGAAAAAAAGATCTTTGATATGATATTAATTAGATAATTCAATTGACAAATTTATTTTACTAGCATCCAATAGTTTGATCATTGTGTCATAACATCAAGATTCAAGATTCAAAATAGTTGGTTAGTTCGACACTAGCAACATACATACATGAATAATTAGATAAGTAAATAGACAAAATATAACAATCAAGTTAGCCCTAAGTAAAGTTAGTCAGTTAACCCTAAAAACCAACAAACCTTGCTGATCAAATTCTTTTTACAGTAAACACTAAACATTCCCCCATTAAACTACATATATTATCTCGTCGATTATACTTTTTAGGTTTCCACAAAATTAGAAAATGATCATGGATTTATTTATAGAGATTAAATCGGACGATAATCGTTAAACTGACATAATAAGGCAACTTTTAAGAAATAACAATACATTAACATTTCCATGCTTTAAAGACAAAGAAAATGGGACTAATAACAAAATTTGATAACATAACCCCCATTTATCTGACCCAATTGTGTACAAAAGGATCAGTAAAACTGCTGATATAGCGTATTATTACAACACGTTTAACTAGATAACTATATGATAATCAATATACAACACTCTCTAGTCAAACGTACTTTGTAGTAACGAATCAGTAATTCTGACATCCCCCTTACACAAACAAATTTAAGCAAATAAATTATCTGGCAAACTTCTGAATCCCATTAAGTAAAATCACCAAGTAAGTAGTAAGTATAAACTTATAAGTATTGTGAATGCAAGCACTTGCAGTACAGTTCTCGAGTTGTTGGGAAGGTAAGGGGAGTTATATCGTGTTTTATGTCAAGATAAGCATTTGAAATTGAACACGGAAAATTTGAACAACTTCAAGATTAGCATAATGCAATCCTTTTTAAATACTATCAAACTTAATGCTAGTAGATTTAAAATGGCTATTAAAGTGAAACCTATCCTTTTTACTTTGACTCTGAGGCGACAAGTGAATATCATTTTTGACTTAAAATTTGAAAAATACCTATGTTAACTTATAAACATGGTTTCAAGTGGGGAGAGATTCTTTTTCAGGTCCACATTTCGACGAGGTCGACTCCCAGAGGTGTGCACCGGATGATATTAACTTATTAAGCTCAAGAAATTTTGGCAAAATCTGAAAATTAAACTGAAACACAAACCCAGAAAAAACAATGTCTCGCGTTATCAAACAGGACAAAACCAACAGTATACACGATGCCCAAGTCAGCACATATATTTAAACATAGATAAGGGAATTAAATATGTTAATATCGAATTATTCAAATACGCTGGTTTAATTCAATAAATAATTTTAACTTTTAAAATGTAAAACACCTATTCTACGTTAAAAACGAAGACTTAAGTTTAGATTAGCAAATTTATCATCTTATGTGAGAATCTTATGAGTTTTAAATGGTTCGATAACTGTATCTTAAGAAGGGTCACAAAGCGTTTTTATCGCGTGATATGGTTGCTTGTAACCTCTCATTGGTCTATCAATTTCACATGATACGAAAATATGTGACCCTCCCCAAAATTTATCCTTTTCTCTATGGCAATATCATATACTCAATACCTACTTGACGCACTGATCAAGTCCTCAGATTTAGCCTAGTTTAGCCTAGTTATGCCTAGTTAAGCCTATTATTCGACGAAATTACAATTTAGCTTGGACCACGACAATAACACACCACCATAAGTCATAAGGATATAACACAATTGACATAACAGATGCTCTGGGATGAATAAGACTGTTCTTTTTTCTCTGTCCATATTCAATCAACCGTCTAAACCGCATAATTCGATTTTTAAATTATGTAAAATAACACGCCTTATATCTTGGACTGCTTGTTTCACTTTACAATGCAACTCTTCTTTAATCAATAACTCATAAAACCAAACGTGTTCCGTTAGCAGTGTTCAGTTAAAAACCACGTGCTCAGTTCAAAGTCACGTGTTAATTTTAGAGTCACGTGTTAAGTCACGTGATCAATGAGCAGCGCTGCAGCAGGAGAAGGAGGAGGAAGTTTCCGGGTTGGGTGATAGATCAACCCCGTAGTTGCTGTTACCGTTCAACTGAAACAATTTAAGAAATGTAAAATTAATTTATATCATGTAAATTTAATTTATATCATGTAAAATTAATTAATATCATCTATATAATGGCGGTCACAATTTACAGTGAGAATTTTGCATATGTCCCAAACACCTAATCTTCTTAACATTTAGTGACGAATATTGAGAGTACTAGTAACTAGGGTATATTGCATATTGTATAGCGAGATTCTGAGATAACTGGCCGAAATCTCACCCTAAATAAAGGAATAAGTCTCTCAATTAGGAATACTTCAGGAATACAACAACATAGAGACACATAGACACTAGACAGGTACAACTAACCTCAGGTTTCTGACGAGCTATCTTCGTGATAATCTCCAATGCCATCTTCTTGAAAGCCTGAAATACCGGTCGTAATAGTATCAGTGATAGCACTTAGCGATGTGGCATTATCAGGAATGTCATGATATTATGACATTATGTGTGTCACGTGGCAGCATACCAATGACACGTGACATATCTTCAATAACACGTGAAGGGTCTTCAATAACACGTGACATTATAAACCTAGAGTAGGTCTTGTAGTGAACCTAATAAGTAGGCTAGGTAGTTTCAATATAACTGGCGGTAATGTCAGTAGTAAGTGTAATGACTCTCTGGGGTCTAGATCGGCTGTGTGGAAAGCACCTTGTCTGGATTGCAAGCTAAGAAGGCGTGTGTCGTGTAAAGGCTATACTTAATATTGAGACATATTGTACAGTGTATACATTGTATAGTGTACAGTTATACTCCATACAATACATTGTACAGAGATCACGAATATACGGAGCTGATTGTAGATTGAACAGTAGCTACAAACGACTATACATTTCCTACACTCACACAATACTCCCCAAGATCCTGGTGTATACTCAGATACAAAGTGACCTTAAAGTTGCGGCACTCAGCAGTGTACCACAGCTTAATGAGTATTGTTCAATCTCGCAACTACTGAGCAGAACGACTATTTTTAGCAGTTTAGTTAGTGAAAGGAGGCTTTTAGAGCAGACTTTTCTGCATTATGTGGGTGTTGCAGTGATGTATAGCAACATAGTGAGCAATATAGTGAGCAATATGTATAGTGAGCAGTATAGTGAGCAATATAGTGAGCAATATAGTGAGCAATATGGTGAGCAATATATAGAGCAACATAATATTAAGCAACATTGTTAGCGTCCACTTCTAACTCTGAATCTATAGTTGAATGTTCTGTACGAGCCGACATTTTCATTTTAGGCCAGTAGGAGACGTCAGTTTCTCATAAATATAGCTAGCACTAAATTGAGAACTTAACACATTGTATCATATTAGTATCTTATTATTGTCATACCATTTTCATAAACGATAACTGCAATTGGTAAGGGCCCTGTTGGTAAGTACCCTCTTCATTCATGGACAGAAATTCTAACTTACTTCAAAGAAAAAGTCACCAACTCTAACGACAAAGACACCAACTTTAAAGAAAAGTGACAACGATTAAGAAATCATTAAAAGGTTTACCTCGTCGATTCCTTTGTTCGTTTTAGCACTAGTCTCGAACACTGCTAAGTTATGTTCTTCTGAAAACTGTAAAAATATGTTAAGATAAAGCTCTTTCTTATTTGGATAAAGGTAAAAAAGAAGGGAAAGAGAACAGATGGATCTTGAATGTTCAGTATGATGGAATGACACACGATTCAAACATCTACTAGGTATACCCTACAGATACTTATTTGTTATTTTGTTTCTCTAACCAACAGTCCCACACGAAAGTGCAAACAAAACTTTTTATCCCGAAATTCCAGTCTTTAAAAAGGAAGGTAATTTTGTAGCCGTCTGATGACTGATTTAACTCTTACAGCTTCTCTCAAACCATTCCCATGGTCATTTTCCTAATCCTATAGGGCATCTGTTTTCCAAGATAAGATCTTGATCCGTGAAAAAAGCCAATAAACACTTGAATCATTGTGTAACTAATTGGTGGTTGTGAAGAATTCATTTCACTAAACACTTTCTTCTGTTTTCTCATTGAAAGGCGCTCTATAAAACGTGTGACGTTGTAATTCGATTAGCGCTGACTTATAGACATTATGCAATTTTTGTAGATCAGTAATATTCACTATGGTCCAGATCCACATACAGACGGTGAACAATGCCTTTCAGTTTAGAAAGTCCTGAAATACAATTAATTTGCAGTTCTACCTGTATAATAGCTGGTAATTACAATTTACACAAATTATCATTTCAAGTGACTGATAATGAGAAAACTTATTTAGAAGAGTTCTTTGTTCGCTTTATCGCTTTCAGAATGATAGAGTTCATGTTTTAAAGTTGATACCAGACTCAGGAAAAGAATTCAGTCAAGAGTGAAGCGGTCGCATGAAGTCTTACATCAAAAAATGATAAAAATATGACGGAACATTTATAATGCATGTACCTAGTTGAAGTTTTCTAATACCCGCCGCATGCTGCCATCCATCAAACCCAGACTATATAGGCCTCTGTTTGCAATTAACATCCACATCGCCCACAGATCCTCCAAAAATTGCGAAAATCTAGACGCCTAATCGTTTTCTTAAGCGATGGCCGCTTTACGTCTCAGACACTTAAAATATGGCTATTTCAGACTCTTATACATGATGCCATAATATGTTCTCTATTGACTAAAGATGAACCTTGGATGGACTGAGTGTGAGCAAATATAATCTTTATGTCAATTCTCTTTAAAACTGGATTGCATGGAATCAACACGATTGAAATTTTCGAATATAAGCTACTCTTAAAGTGAAGACAATAATCGAATTTGTGAAATTCTAGTTTCTGTATGAAAAAACTCAATAACTATAGACATTATTGAATAGTCTATCCTTAGTAGCCCTTAGCTACAATATCTACAAATCGTCACGTCTGCTACGTGTCGGATTACACCCTCCAGATTCTAGTAATTCCAGGATTTTAAATCTCACCACTACAACGAGAAATCACCCAGGTTAAACCACACTTAACCCGCTATGTGAACAATTCACACTTAACTGGCAGAACACATTTGACTGGCAGAACACAGTTGACTGGCAGTACACAGTTGACTGGCAGTACACAGTTGACTGGCAGTACACAGTTGACTGGCAGAACACAGTTGACTGGCAGGACACAGTTGACTGGCAGTACACAGTTGACTGGCAGTACACAGTTGACTGGCAAGACACAGTTGACTGGCAGTACACCTGCTACTCACATACCTCCGTGAAATACAGTGTTATTGTGTTACACAATACTGCCCTGGAAACCGTGAACTAATTTCTCTGCTGGGCTAGCATAATGTATTTAGTTTAACAGTGTGCACTCATTGTGTCATTGGGGTCATTACTTGCACAGAGATAATTACAATTAAATATTACTTTTGTTAGAATAAAACTACCTGGGTGACAGGAAATATATGTACATTATCTCGTAGAAACTAAATATAAGTAGTAATATTTGGAAACTAGGGAATAAAATACGAATAAGCTTTAATGAACAACAAGCTTATCCTCTTGCTATATCATGAAATACAAGACAATCATAGACATAGTTAGATTATTGCATTATACAAACCACTGACAAGCCCTATCAACCTGTAACAAGCCCTATATACCACTAACAATCTTTATTATAAAACACCTTTATAAGAGTCTACTGCTAGTCAAAGAAACCCACGTAAATGTTAACAATACCTACTGATAGTCTTGTTGGTACTGGAGTTGAAATTATCGCCGAATTACCTATCACTCATTATCACTCATTATCACTCATTGAAGTGCTATCACTTTTATCAACATTATTATCATTATCACTTCATCTTTATACTTTTATGTTAGCACATACTGATTAATAACTTCTTCTGTCGTGGCAGCTTCGCTTTATATATTTTCATTTCTTTAGTTTTAATGGTAACTAGCTATCAAATTTGAACACGATACCAGAACAAATCCGGATATTTGATGAAAACTAATGTCTTCATTAGTAACCTACTTCGCGAGTTATTCAAAGAAAGAAGATCATGTCTAATTATCCGCTAAATAATAAATAGTTTATAAATCTAGACATACACAATACACAGAGATATGAAATTCTGTAACTTAAGTTTAAGTTTCATTCATCCCACCCAACTAGCAGTGTTAAAGTTAAGTAAATAGTCATGTAATATTATAATGTAGCAAATGTCATCGGTACCATCTAAACACACACACGCGCCCACACACACCCACACACACGCACACACACACACACACACACACACACACACACACACACACACACACACACACACACACACACACACACACACACACACACACACACACACACACACACACACACACACACACACACACACACACACACACACACACACACACACACACACACACACACACTACACACACACACACACACACACACACACACACACACACACGA
>JH153292.1:441190-464094 GCA_000226015.1 Mnemiopsis leidyi
CCAATGAAGCAGATAGACAGCAACTCAAAAGCAGAAGCAGCAACTACTGAAGCAGAAGAAGCACCTACTGAAGAAGAAGCAGCAACAACTGAAGCAGAAGCGGCAACCACTGAAGCAGAAACAGCAACCAATAAAGCAGAAGCAGCAACCACTGAAGCAGAATCAGCAACCACTGAAGCAGAATCAGCAACCACTGAAGCAGAAGCAGCAACCACTGAAGCAGAAGCAGCAACCACTGAAGCAGAAGCAGCGCCAACCATTAAAACGGATGGAGCACCAGACACTGAACTAGATGCAGCAACGAATTCTGGGACCAAGGAAAATCGCAACGAAGTCGAAGTTGTTCCGCTCAACGTTGGGGCGGAGACAACCCAGCGGAAAATAGGCGATGATGAAGCCATGACAGAGGCACTAATTAAGAGAGTGGAGAAGAAGGAAAAGAAGGTAAGTCTTAAAAAGACATTGTTGGAAATTTGGCAGTTAGATGTGGTCTATTGGTCTAACGACCCAAAAATGTAGAAAGTTGAATTAACTTAAGTTCTATATGCAGTTGTATCTTGCATACCACAAAAACATTTTATAACACTAAAGAAAAGGATTCCATTCTTAAAGTAAATTTTTGAATAAGTGCCCGAATGGTATTGATAAATCCTCTTCTAACACGAAATACTACAAACTTTTCCCTCAGAAATCTAAGAAGGGCAAGAAGGATAATACTAAAAACTTTTCCCCTCAGAAATATAAGAAAGAAAAGAAGGGTAATACTAAAAACTTTTCCCTCAGAAATCTAAGAAGGACAAGAAGGATAATGCTACAAACTTTCCCCCTCAAAAATCCAAGAAGGACGAGAAGGATAATACTAAAAACTTTTCCCCTCAGAAACCTAAGAAAGACAAGAAGGATAGGGACGATAAAAAAGAAAGGCGACACAAGGACAAAGGGACTAAAACAGAAGATGGAGAAATAGTCGAGAATGGCGACGTTCACAGAAAAAAGTCTAAAAAAACTAAAAAAAGCAAATCATAGACTGTATAGATTCACTCATTGGGAATTGAGTTTTTGGATATACATGATAATGTTAAAATTGAACAATCGGTATGCACTCTTGTTCTGTTATAACAAAGCTTATGGGCAAATTTAGAATTTTTGAAAGCTATTCAATTCAGACTAGGCAACGCAATATCGGGGATGCTAGCAAGCCTAGGATGGACGTTTTTCCAAGTGGTAGGGTCTATCATGTTTGGTCGAAAGTCAAAACTTTTTGATTTGAAGCAAGTTCAGAAAGCAATGTGTTTCGGCGTTAATTGGTATGGGATAAATGTCAGTCAGGGAGGAAATAGTTAAACCATTATCTTTTCACTTTTCTCAGTTGTGTAATATGTGAATTTGTCAATATTTTTATTTGTTTTCAAACTTATTTGAAGACTTTTTATAGACTGTTATACCCCATTACTTTTCAATCAACAGCACAAGGTAGTAAGATATCCAAACATAGTCCTGTTATCATGATATAGTTCGAGATCTAGTTAATATGGTCGTTCAAGTAAGAAACACCCCTTAACTTAGTATCAACGATAACTTATAGATTATATTTTCTTCATACTTGAAATGTAAATGAAATGTATGCACCGTATAACTATACCCCGCAAACAATAAATCAGGTCCGCATTGCCAGGGCTACACACACACACATTAATTTTAATTTGGGCATCATGATTGTTCTCACACTTGCAGCAAATTCGGGCATTATGATTGTTTCCACACTTGCAACCAATTCGGGCATCATAATTTTTTCCACACTTGCAGCCAATTCGGGCATCATAATTTTTTCACACTTGCAGCCAATTCGGGCATCATGATGGTTTCCGCACTTGCAGCCAATTCGGGCATCATGATTGTTTCCACACTTGCAGCCAATTCGGGCATCATGATTGTTTCCGCACTTGCAGCAAATTCGGGCATCATAATTGTTTTACATACTGAACAAGAATTGCGCCCGCTTAGTTAGGTCTCAGGCGGACGCTAGATTTCCATCTCTTCAATTGTACAGCAACTACTATGCGGATATAAGATTAACCTGTGCTAAAAACAATTGTGACCGTGTTAAAGATATAAAATAAACTGACATATCTGCCATGTCGCGGTTATACCCGACAATTGCACCTCAAAGATTAAGAATGCCGGGCCGTTTAATCTCGACAATATCCGCCTCAAATTCCGCTTGAGAAATTATAACTATAAAAAGCGGTTTCTGTGATAATATCGGCTGAAAGAATGACCAATTTTATCGTAACTTATAGTAATGTGATAAATGAAATGTCAGCTGTAAAGATTTAAGGATCTGTTTACAACCAGGACTAAGATAACTTTATCAACGCGGTGCAGTTATGTATTTTAACAAAGCAGTTTGTGATAACAATTACATCTTCATTAGTAACAGCTGATCATTACTTAAGGTCTAAAATATTAAGCGTTGATGTTTTGTCATAATTTCGGCGATACGTTATAGGACGGAAGGCCATTAACTTACTATACTTGCACACAACACAAACCAAAGGCGAAGGAATAATAAAATCGTGCAGATAGATTGGCGCGGAACTCGTGCAGGACTCAGTGCGCGTTGAATTCTGCACATGGGCGCATTTGACCTTCATTTATTCAGTTCATCATGTTGAGTGTTTTACTTTGCGCGCAAAATTAAACTTCCCAGACTGTAGTTCCTGTCGTACTTGTTGCGAGTTCGGTATTCTTCGGTACGACTATAGACAGTATAGACTTAACTTAACATTAATTGTCTGAATTATCTTTTATCAATTTGTATATAAACTATTGCATCTTGACAGTTGACAGTGAACCATAAGTCCATAAAAGTTTTTAGCAGTCCGCACCTTTTGTTCGTTTTCCGCCAAACGACAATTTAAGCATCCGACCCCTTTCGTTTTCAGCCAAACGACAATTTTAGCATCCGACCCCTTTCACGTTTATCATTATGCACACCTATTTGCCGACAGTTCTTGTTTTACAAAGATCTACCGTCTCCGTGATATGTTGGTCAGTTGAGCTGCAAATGCGGTGTAAGTAGCCACGCACAATTGCATGTGCAGTTGGACCAGAAATTTCTTAAGCAAATAACTTTGCGTAGGAGCAAGCTTTCTAGCCTCGAAAGCTGCGTTCACGTGGTAACTAACGTCTTGCTTAGTTTAACACATGTTTGCATCTGCTACACCAGACACCATGAAATTTACCTACCTACCTACCTATCCACCCCAAAATCCGACCACTTTAATCCATCTACTTTACTTTTTTGCCTTCGGCAAAAAAGAAGAGATGAAAAAAATGTGTTATGTTAAAGCTTTCGAAAAATTCTTCAAAAATCATAAATTAAAAGGAGATTTCAGTCCCCTCACCATTGCACCTCTGTAGTATGGTTTTGTTATCGTATGAAACCTTTCTTGACCTGCTGTGTCCCTGTTAATTAAATCAGCTTAGAGAAAGAATCCCGTGCGATGCAAGGGGTACAGCAGAAAACATTATGGATACATGGAAGATAGGTATGACACATAGCCATAATCAATAGGTACTTAGTTTAGCCATACCATATTTGCATCTTTACTTTTCTGTTGTTGACTGTGATAGTCTTTATTTTGAAATCGATACCTGAAATGAAATTATCAATGACAATGATAATGCAGTTACAATCAAAATGCGCTATAGCACTTAACCTGACTTGTTACCTCACTAAAAAATTAGTTCGATGTTCCACGACCCTGCTGTAATAGATTTAAGAAATGAGCTTGACCAGCATGGAGCTATGAACTCATAGCTACATTAAGATGGTGATGTGATGAAATGTTGGGGAACATGAGTACCCTCAAATGAAGATGATATCAAACAATACTGTATGAAATAAATAAAAATATTTTGCCACATTGTGGCATACATTGTGGCATACATTGGCATCTATGATAAAATACATAATTACCTATAGTTGTCATGAAGGACGGGGTAAACTCATTGTCTACAAAACGTACAAGAATTGCAGTTTTTCCCACACCACTGTCACCTATTAGCATTAACTTTACTAAATGATCATATTTCTTTGCCATTCAGTGCTCTGGCTCTCAGCCCTCAGGACGTTACAAGACAGCTTCTAATACACATCATGTTACACTGTTTATATTTCAATGCATCCTTTAAAACATACCATCAGCTGAATAATGAAAATAAATTCATGAAATATTTTTCATCAAATTAAAACAAGGAACTGCCTAAGCAGTAGGTCAAGTAAAACAAAGTTTTAAAAACAGCTATTTGCTGCTGAATAACAGTCTTATTGGGTAGAAGCATATGTGACCAGTATCTTTGTTTCGCAAAAGAGTGAAATTAGGCAAGGATAAATCTGGCATCTAAGTTAGTGCAATTGTTAGTCTGATCTCTGTAGCTCTTCATCGAATTTACTATAATTTTACTTTATATACTTTAATTTTATGTTTTCTACTTTAATTACAATTTATTATACATTGACATTCACACATCATTTATTTCATATCATAAAATTTCAGTTAAATTGTGTACAAGTAAATGCAAAGTCGAAAATATCTTGATAGTAATTGGTAATGATCAAAGCTTTAAGCCGTAATCAACTCATTTATTTTTCTATGAAAGGCTCTATCTTATTCTATGATTGATTGGAATTAATAATTTCACTTTCAAGACTTGTAACAGTACCAGGCCAGGAATGACAATGTTTTTGCCTGGACAAAGCACAGCGGCAGAATGATGCCCCGGCCACCCCAGCTACGCCGAGGGGCACCGTCATAAAAGGGCCCCAAATTGTCACAAAAATATGGGACAATTTTGCAAGATTAACTGCGGGACTAGCAAAATCACGTTTGTGGTTTAATAACTTCACTATTTATTTAGATTTTCGGCCATTTTATTACAAATTGCTCCCAGTAAGCCCTTACACCAGGGGCGCCTCTTAGGGGCGCATTTTCATCGCCGAGGGGCGCCATATTGGCTAGACCTGCAACGTTAAGCCACTGACAAAGCAGTGACTGGCATCTCCCATATAACCATTTCTACATTGAAAAATTGCCACCCGCAGTCAAAATTTCCTATTCTTTCGAGAGGCTTTGCTCCCTAGCCCCCCAGACCCCTGCTGTAGCCTGCTGGAAAAACAAGTATCTTAAGAAAACGCAAATCCTAGCTGCGCCCTGAAAGAAAATGACATACAGGGAAAAACCTAGTGCGAATATATCATTAATAACCTGGCTAACCCCACACACCAACTCATCCTAATACTTGCAGACTTAGCAAAGTAATCTGCTAACATAATGACAAACTCATCCCCATTCTTTGTTCACTCTCCCCAGTTCGAAAGATATTGGGAGTAAATGAATAAAATAGATAACAAATAATGATGCCAGCATCATCACAACTAATCTCCCAAAGTATATAAAATTTAAATTCAATCAAAAAAGCTAAAATATAAAAATATAAAAGATCCTAATTAATGTTAATAAACCTTTTTCTAGCAACAAAAGGGTTATCTTTGAGAAAGGTACTATATATCATTTTATTCTCCAAATAACTTCCACTTTCAATACGATTTAAGACCTCATCAGAAATAGTGAGTGAATAAAATAGTGAGTCAAATAATTGGTGAATAAATTTTTGTGATAATGTTCGTTTTGCTCCGGTGGCCAATGGCCATGAGGGGGCTAAGGTTACTGAGATTTTAAGGCCCTCCAGTCTAGATGTATTGTGGAGTAATCTTGGTGCCTATATGACACATGCATATGTCCTGATGAGTTTTATGATTGTGTTATAAACAGTGGCGTCACGTTGCAAGGAATCAAAACAACGCTTCAAAGTTTTAAACATTTGAAGCTTTTTAACACGTGCAAACTTTGCGTGCTTGTAGCATGCACAAATTGCGGCAAAACATCGTCTTCCTCGGTAAACTTGTAGCGCGCTGCCATGAGAACAGGCATGCCCAATCGGCTGACCTAAGCACTTGAAACTGTGCAATTTTAAAATTTCGTAGACATTTTGGCGTCATGGTGGGTACATCCATGTACCCACACTGCCTGTAATTACACATAAAACGTTAATTCCCCCCATTGCAATTTACGTGTAAAAGTTGAGATCGTGGGTATTTTCCGCACCCACGCGAGTAACGCTCGATTCGTAATCCGATCTTTTGAGGTCAGTACAACATACAAATTGCTGCGCGTTCCTGCATTAGCGCGATCAAATTCGGATCGAACGCAGAAAATTAATCACGATCACGGCTGACATTTTTTCCACCCAGCTGGCCGCGAAACATCCTTAAAAAGTAACAAGGTATAACTGATAACGTAGTTAGGAATCTTGACGAGATTATATTCGTCTTCTGAGAATATATCCGTCTATTGTAGGTTGATAACCTACTGTCGCGGCCATCTGCACGCGCTGTCATGACGCATTTCTAGACGCGCATCGCCCGTTGAATCCGTCTACCGTTCAGCTTTGAGCTGCGTAAGTCAGGTATGACCGCGACAATTAGGAATCGGGAGATTTTAGTGGTCATTGCATGGTAACGGGCGATGCGCGTCCACGATTCTTTTTTTCATTACGCTTCGCTCGAGGAGCAGGTGTGACGCGCGCGCAGCGATGACGGTAGGTTGTAAGCCTACAAATTGCATGGTATAGTGGGGTTAGCAGGATGGTGGTCCGTTACTAAACACGTATATGGTATATACCTGTGCGATCTTAGCGCGAAATTAGGATGGACGCGCGTTCCAATATGGCGCGCGCAGCGCGAACCAGTACAGGGATATGTTGGCTCAGCAATTAGTGGTCCGTCGTTGCGGTCGTCGTGTCCAATCCCGCTCAACAACAAATGTGCAGGGTCAGATTGTTTTTAATTCAATGCGCCACGCACGCACACCACTGTTTGTACGGCAGCGCGCACCCTCCTGTCATTTGAGGGTCGGACGAAGTCAGACAAACCACTGTAGACTGATTAAATTTAATGGGACATGCCAATCTAAGTAATTGTCTGTATGATGGAACTGACAACAAAACTAAAACATATGACAGTCGGCAAAAGTATTTTCTCAGACACAGAAAGTCACTGAAAATTACGATAATTGATCATATCTTGTCGAGGTATTACCCGACCCGCGCGCGGCTGATCACAGTTTGCTGCTCTCCTGGCGTTTCGCTAGAATGTTAGACGGATATCATTTCGTCAAATCATATCGATTCGGGCGATGCAAAACCAAATTGTGCAGTATGATATGCAATTTATTAATCTTTCTCTACTAATCAAATTTTACAAATCAAGCATAACATTTAGTTAGTTTCACCATACAAAATTTTGTCTCACGCTTCGCGCGCGCCGGAGACTGCCGCTTCGCGGCAGCAGGGCTATGCAACGTGTAGCAAACAAAATTCAAGCTGGTCATTCCAAAGCAAGGTGTCAAATGTAAAAACACCTATAGATCTTTTTCCTGAACAGATTTTTTCAATTCACAATCATCTATACTAATCGATAGTTCAAATGTTCATTATCATTAAATTCTAAATGTAGCACCTTACATTTGCTGGTATTGAATTCAAAAAACCATTTCCCCCATTCTTCCAGACTTTTGATATCATTTTCAACTACAAGCTCCTGTTTGCTACTCGTTGCATAGCCCTGCTGCCGTTGACGAGATGATATCCGTCTAACATTCTAACGAAACGTTAGAATGCTCTCCTCGCGAGGAGAGCAGAAAACTGCGAGCCGCGCGCGGGTCGGGTAACATCTCGACAATGCTGCCGCGAAGCAGCATCCTCCGGCGCGCGCAGCGCGGCCACACCCCCGGAGGGGGGCGTGTTTAAGTTTTCAAAAAAAATTTCAAATTTAAAAAAAATTTTTTGAAAAGGGTCACTACGTCAAACAAACTCTTGTCGGATAAAGCTGCAATCAGTTTCAAATCGTCGGCAAAATTTGTTGATCACAGTGCCCTTTAGGTTGTAGGTTGATAACCTACTGTCGCGGCCATCACGCGCTGTTACGCATTTCTCGCCTAGACGCGCATCGCCCGTTGAGGCAGCCTGGTAAGTCGTAAATAAACAATATAAATAACAAAGTTCTACCTACGAAAAAATCTTTAATAACATTTAATACAGCAATATGGGTTCGACTTTTTAATGCAATAACCTCTTCTCAAATTTAATCCTTCCTCGATACTCATATAGCGCAGGCCCAAGAATACTGGTAGCTTTGTTTCAAAATTGTGTTATATGAATTGTTTGATTTTTATTCATAATATGTACTTTGCCTTAACTGTCACTTGGTGGGTGCACTGCCCACACCAGGCAGTGCAGGGCTCTTAAACTGAGTGTCATGTCAGCACCATTTTATTTGTATTTTATCAGATGCTTGACTATAGATATATACTAGTAAGAATTGAGAATTTTTAAAGCTATTACAATCAGTAAGTGAGGGAAAGCAAATTCTCTATATTTTTATATACTATTTCCTTTTCTAAAGATTGTCTTAATTTCCTTTGCAGAAGTTACATTTTCACGTTTGTTACGCAAAAAAATTTTTGGGAGAGGGGGTAAAATTTTTAGGAGGGGTTAGGGTAAAATTTTTGGATAACATGCCCAAAACGTTTCTTCAGATACCTGTTAAGTTTTAGTCAAACTCTAAATCAGCAAAACAAAAATGAATTCATAATTGTCTTATGACTTTATGAAATCCTGTAATAAAAGAAAACCTTTAATTGCAGCTATGTCATTTATTGTTTTGGAGCTAAACGTCAATGGATTCAGACTCTGATTCAATTGAAGACCTTCGTCCTAAAAGAACAAGAGGACCAAAGGTTAATACAAATTTGTTATTCTCCAATGGGTAGGTTTACATTTTAGTAACACTTATTGGTAGTCTTATAATACCAGGGATTATAGGCCTTCCAGCTCCCTGACTGCTACCTATTTTTCAGTGCTTGGGCAGTGACCCCTACACGACATTGTCCCAGTAACCTGCTGTAGTGGCACATGCCTTACGGCAGGGGATGCATGCCTTTTTGGCATCCACTCACATAGAATCTACTAGAGACAGTTCAGACATATAATTCATTTGTGTAATTAAACAGTAGCTAGATATCTGTATCATGGCAATGTGCTCAATCCGAATAACTGTTTTGCCTCACTGCTAAGGCACAGTGGGATCAAGCATTGGAGTACATCTCAGATTGTTGGACCTGAAGGCCAACCCCTCTAGGGCCTAACACCTAACTAACCAATACAAGGCCTCTCACAAATAGCTGGATGACCAAAAGATAAGCCAGTGCAGCATGCAGCCTGCTGCCTAGGTCACGTGATCTTGCCTTAGTCAATTGTACATGATTGTGTTAAACTGAATAAAACTACCAAATGACAATGAAGTATAATAAGCTGGTAACTATAATTGAGCAAGATTGATCCTAGACATCCTCGGGAAAGTATGAGATTAAATCTTCTATCAGTAAGTGTCAGAGACTAACAGATTGGTCATGTCCTTATTTTGAATCAGTCACCTAATTCAAAATAGTATAACTTGGAGATACCTTAACTTAGTAATTTTTGACTTGAAAACTCCCTAACTTTGAGATTCTCTAAGAGAAAAGCTTTGAAATATGGACTGTTTTCTAATCTGCTTGATTTACTATGTTTAATAGTGAAATATAGTTTATTTGAAACTAAGTATTTAAGTCTTGGATAACCTCTATTGAGTTGGACTAAGCATATTGCCGAATTTACAACTTTACTTTAAACTACGACTGGATAGTAAGAACAGACTAGTGACTGTACTGAACCTGTTTTCACCAACATAATATTGGCACACCTTTTATTTCAACGATTGATGTTTTGACTGACCTTTAAACTTCAAATTCTGTACTTAGATAAATTTAACTGCTAATTAGTAATCTAGATTAGATTAGTAATCTAGATTTTATCAATGCCCAGTTGGGCACAGGTTGAATGGTTGATAGACAGACTGCTTTTGATTTAAAATTTGATATTTGTTAAATGGTATATAACTGACATAGTTTCTTACAAAAGCAGCACTTTTTGATTTCGCACCTTTACACACAAGTAATTATAGTGCAATTATTGACAACAGATTTTAGAGTGGGTTTAATTAAATGTTGAATGTTTGCTTAATGTATCATGCTTATGCAATGTCTTTGGATTAGTTGGGTTATTTGTTGTACTGGATTCAAATAATAGTATAATTTGGGCTTTTTGCGAAATTCATAATTTACTATACCTATATTATATGATTTGATTGTTGTAATTTGCTGGTTGTTCTTACGTTTATATGATTACTATATATCTTTTATATGGCCTTAGATAGGGTGCCCTGACAAAAGAACTGGATTCTTTTATGAAACATCCAGTGACACTTTTGCCTCATTTCAAATATTTTGAATTATTAACTTATTATCATTATACTGTAGTGGGTCACAAATTTAATATTTAAATTCAAAATATCATACAATTAAGGATTAATCAATAACTTGTACATTTCAGAGCAGTGCTGTTCATGACCAATCAGAACAAAATCAATTAAATTCATGGAGACCTTTAAACAGTCTTCATGATTTGGGCGGCTTTCCTTCTAAAGCTAGAACAAAACAGGTATATATATATCACATTTTGATTACTTTGATTTACCATGCTTATTTTGTTACACCTGTACCAAGGCTTTTACAGTTATACTTAAGGAGCTCCTGGAAGATTCTAGATCTTTTGACAAAGACCATTGTCATTTAACCTCCAATCACTGTTTCCCGGTCATTTGGCTGAGTCGACCAAAAAAGATTGCATATTGGTAATTGCCCTTAGTGCACTAGGATTGACGGATCTGGGACTCGAACCACCAATCTCTTGCATAGAAAGTTGGCATTGAAAGTCGGGGAAGATGCTTGATTGTGATAAATACATTGTATTTGAAATTTTGCTTGAAATGGTGTTTTTTAGTCTTGGTTTTTGATTATTGGATAACCTCTGTGAAGGTTGACTAAGCATGACATAAATAATACAATTAAATATTGATTATAAACTTGTGCATTTCAGCCTAGTGCTGTTCATGACAGATCAGAGCAAAATCAATTAAATTCAAGGAGACCTTCAAGCAGTTTTCAAGATTTCGGCGGCTTTCCTTCTAAGGCTAGAACAAAACAGGTATGTAAATATTTCATTTTGATTTCTTTGATTAACCATGCTTATTTTTTTACACCTGTACCCAGACTTTACAGTTATACTGAAGAGGCTCCTGAAAGATTCTAGATCTTTTGACAGAGACCCTCGTCATCTAACCCTCAATCACGGTTTCCCTGTCATTCGGCTGATTCGACAGTTAAAACCATTAATAATTTCAAATCAAATATCAAATAGTACCTTTACCTTTGATAACTAAAAAGTTCACAATGGATGTTGTTTCTGGATCCGAGTATGCTGTTTCCCAAGAAAGGAACATTGTAGCTCATCAAGCATCATCAAATGTTAGAGGTATTTTGTTCAGTCATGATTTAATCAGAAGTAGTAGGTAGTAATAGTAAAAAGAGGTAGTAAAAATAGATGACAGAAGCTCCTAGGCTTTTGTAGTGCTTCCGACCTGCTTTCAGATGTGGGGGACGTATAGACTATAGGCATATTAGCCTTCTTCCATCCCTCCCAGTCGTTGACCATCAGATGTCCATCAGAGAGACCCAAATTTGGCTTGATAGGGTAGAAAACGAGTGTGGCTGACCCCTCTCAGTTGTACATGCATATGGTAGAGTGATGACACACCTGAAAGGGCCTTCAAGCAGGCAGAGTCTATAGAAAGATCTAGGTGCACATGGTTTCTCGAGCCAGAAATGCTCCTGAACCAAATACGTGGATTCTGGCACATTAGGCAAGATGTGTGCTGGTTTGTTACGTGTCGATTTTAGCGCTCGTGTTGTACACACAGGTTTTACACCCAGCAGCCTAGCACCGTTTGATTGCCCCTGTTGTATGGCTGTATACAACCCACTATACGCTGTGTACATTATGGGAGACACTGTATCAGATATCTTTGTTGGTGATTTGGATAATTTGAAGGGTGTTGGTCCTGATATGAATTTATGGATTGGAAATTTCAGGACTGCTTTATAATGCAAGTCTCATCAGGAAGTCACAATGGATAAGCTTACCAAACCAGGAATAGCAAAAGATATGCTGGTGAAGATTTTGTTTGAGGGCTATCAGACTGTGTATTCCCATTGTGACAAGTTTGAGTCGTCGAAAGTCTTCACTAGCCCTTCTCCTCATTTCCGCAACTAGTTCTCTGTGTTTTGCCCGCTCTTCCGGCGATCTATCCGGTTAAACATAAACCTTGCGATGTACTGAAGAGAGAGTTATTATTTCACATTATGCCATAGAGATAAGGCCTAATCCACTTTATCTAACATAGTGTAAACATATTTCCTAGCTAATGTGACAATGAGAAAATAGTTTGTGCGTAGTGTGTAGCCGGGAATACATTCAATCATAGATATTGTGTAGTACATAATATTTTAATTTAGTAGAACTAGACAAGTACACATCATTATATATCATGGTGCTTGAATAAGCTACAATAAGTTGCAAATTTCCTGGTGGGCATTAAGATTTATGATATGAATAACTGTCAAGAATAGTAATATCAATAAAATGTTTCAGGTGGAGCTTCAATCCCATTCATGTTCTGCTTCATCATCCAGACAGAACCCTTTGGGCAGTTATGGTCCAAGCAATGCCTTAGCAAGCGCAAAGGTTACAGAAAAATTGATGTTCAACAAAAAGTTATAAATTAGTTTTGTCTTGATTGACTGCTGGATTGTCTTAAATTCATATCTTTAAGCTCTTTAACAATCTCTGTTATTTTATCTAGATTTTTATATGATAATGGTTGAAATATATTAAAATGTATAATATATTATCCCCCTTCTAAATTTGTCATGGGAGTGCTATCCCGAAAAGCTTAACACTAATCCAAAATCGTGGATGGCTAAAACAGACATAAAAATAAGAAAAAATTGGTATTCATAAATCGAAGAAAACGACCGATTTGGCTTGAACCAACGTCATTTTTGGGATATTAGATACAATAAGTGCTTTAGGTAATAAGGTGGTTGCAACCACTTCAGAAAAGACACTTGATCTGAAAATTTTTGAACCGCAAAACCATTCTCAATCGATTTTTCGTCAAAATATGAATCTTAATTGGCCAAAAAATGAAACTTTTCAATAATCAGCTAATTGAAATATTAGACCGATGTTTTAACATAACATTTGACAAAGAAGCCAACAAAATATATACTGATAGTCTTGAGCCTTTTCTGGTTGGAGGTACATTTTGAATTTTGCGACTGATACTTTTGGGGTAGACTGATAGCACTTTTTTGAATCTAAGCACATTTAATCATTCTTTATCTATGACTGATTTTATGCCCATTTTTTTCAGTAAAGCAATTTCTCTGAAGTATAGTCTTTTTACTTTTTTAAATTTTTGTTTAGCCATACAACTAAATATATCCTTATTTTTCAGGATCTGTTTACCTGCAGTCCAAGAAGTGGGAGTTATCAAGAAGGTTGGAATTCTGGTACTGTAAGCGGAATGCCTTTGGAAGATTCATTATATGTCAAACCAAAAAATTCATTACCACAAGAATACCTTTCAAATAAAGATGTATACATTAGAAAAGATAGACTCTCAGGTTATCAGAATCTTTTACCAGCAAAAGATGGAGATAAGATTGAGTTTTTGTTGTCGAAGAAACCCCATAAAAGTGAAGTTACCCCTCAGGGTTTTAAACCATCGGCATACAAAGCATCCCTGCACTCATATTGTGCCCCGAGAAGTTTGAATGAGCTTCAGTCATATTTCAGAACAGCTAAAGGAAGAATTGATGACTCAGCGACTAGAATAGATTCAGTTAATTCTATTATGCTGTGTGATTCATTGTGGTTTTACATTTTCAATGTAAAATGCAATGCTACAGAAGTCTATCAACAATTCTGTTGTGAAGTCATGGATTTTGTGTTTCTTCTGGCAAGTCATATGGAAAATTTTCCTTCCAGAAGGAGAGATATTGTTGGTCTAGTAGTCGAAAAGAACATAATCGAAAATATGAGTAGTGATAATGATAAAGAATCAGCAAGTCTGAAATTTGCCAAACTTGTAATCAAACTTGAACCAGCATTGCTTAAAAAAGTTTTGCCTCTACTGAGCAGGCTGGTGAAAGGCAGCAATTCAGACCTCACAACTGGGCTATATGAAATGTTGCTTAAAGTCTGCAGTGTAAGTGATTTGAGTAACTGGCATGACCTGAATCAGATACCAACCATAGAAGAGCTTTTCGGTGACCCTCTTGAAAAAGTCAAGTACTTAAAGCCAATTTTGCTATCTTCAGGATATGAAAGCACAGATCATTACCTCAATGTTTATTATAGATTGCTAAGAACAGAATGCTTCTCTGCCATACAAAAAGGTATCACTGACATGAAGGCTGGTAAGCTTGATGAAAGAGACATGACTGTGTATGAGAAAGTTTCTGTTACAGACATCAACATGGAGTACTCTTCAATCCTGATATCTCTGCAATTTTCTCTTAAAAGGCCTGTTCGTGACTGGAGGAAGTCTAGAAAACTCATGTTTGGAAATCTTCTGTGTGTTTCAATCAAAGGAGATTTTTCCGATCCTATTTGGCTAACAGTTGCTGACAGAAATGAAGACATACTACAACAGCTTTCAGTGATAGGAGTTGAACTTATTTCATTTCATGACTCAGATACTGATGCAGCTGCTACTCTTAGGAATCTTATGCTAAATTCAGGAAAAATGATCATGGCAGAGAGCCCTACCTATTTCCAATCATTCAAACATATCTTGTCTAATCTAAAAAATTCTGAGATCAGCAAGTTTTGTCTTGTTAAAGAGATAGTTTATGGTGAGTTTAAGAAATGTTTCAATTGCAAACTTCTTATTCAGCCTCATTTAAAAACTGTAGGTTATGATGCAATGGATGACAGTCAAAAAGCTGCATTTCTACATGCATTAGAGAGCACTCTGGGGATCATTCAGGGTCCACCTGGAACTGGCAAAACATATGTTGGAGCAAAGTTGACCCACATGTTTCTTTGCTTACAAGATAGTGGAACTTTAAATAAATTGTTAGAGGTGAAGGAAGACCATGTAGAGCACTTAGATGATGGTGATGGAGAAAAACTTGCTTCGGAGAACCCTCCAATACTGATATTAACTTACAAAAATCACGCTCTTGACGAATTCTTAAAGCACTGTATTGGTTTTTGTGATAAAGATGACATCACTAGGATTGGAAGCCAGTCAAAAGAGGAAGAGCTTAATGACTGCTTGCTTCACAACAAAATGAAAGCTTCAAAGATAAGAAGAATGCATGTAGGTTCCGTGATAGAGGAAATCCAGAGCTTATTTTCAAGGTTTGCTTTCTTATTTTCTGAACTACAAAACTCAAAAGTTTTTACATTTTCCAATTTTATAAGAAAGTTAAGCCAAGAACAACTATGCAGTTTTATAGGCAATGCTATTGAAAAGCCATGGAAGTCTTGCCCCAAGGCAGCAAATGTTAATGTAAAGGCAATGCGATCATATTTTGCCAAATGGAAGGAGGAGAATGATTTTGTAATGCAATTTCTATCTGCTATAGATGACTCATTTAAAACAAATGGAAATCAAGTTGAAAATGATATTTCATTGAAGGTGAAAAATGCTTTTGAACATCATTGGCTTCCAGACAAGCCTCAACTCATAGCTTTAACTCAATTGCAGCAAAAGTGTGCTCCTTTCTTTGATGCTTCATTAATTGATAGCACAGAAGATGACCTTATAGATGACACTACTAATGATGTGCTAGGTGAAAACATTGATGATCTTGACGAAGATTATATAAATGAACAGCTCAGTATAAGAATCTCAGCTTTTGATGAAGACTATACCAGTAGCAGCAAAAATTTCAAAAACACCAAGTCTCAAAAATTAGCAAAACTAAAAGCTATCATTGAAAGAGCTAAGAGAATCAAGGACCTCAATGGAAGATTTGTTTTTTGCTTATCAGACTTCCCTTCAAATTGTGCTGTCAGCTATGATATTCTTAAAGTCTGTGATATATGGCGCTTCTCCGAGCATGAGAAATATTCTTTCATCTTTAGCTTTTTGCACATGAATTGCACAGAGACCCTCAGTGAAATCAATCAAGTCCTTGAAGAGATTAACATTTTGCAACAAAAGAAAGAACAGATTGACCACTTTAACAAACTGCAAGTCTTACAGACCCAAAAAATTGTTGGTGCAACAATAATTGGTGCATCTGTTCACCTGTCTTTGATCAACAAATTGGCACCTAAAATTGTTATTGTTGAAGAGGCTGCCGAAGTATTGGAAGCTTGTTTAGTTGCTGTGCTAAGTAAGAGTGTAAAAAAGTTAATCCTTATAGGAGATCACAAGCAGCTGAAGCCCCAAGTTGACACATATCACCTTAGAAGGGAGCATAACTTTCACATTTCTATGATGGAGAGGCTCATACGGATCAACTTTAAATATGAAAAGTTGTTGCGACAGGGAAGAATGAGGCCTGAGTTCTCTTCTATGCTCAAAGATATCTATAATCCTGAATATCAAGACTTTCCCAACCTGGAAGTAAAACGTGAACCAACCTCATGTCTACAGCACTCTATGTTTTTTTGGTCCCATCAGTATTCGGAGAATAAAGACAGGTCGGTAAAAAATCAGGGGGAAGCAAATATGGTTGTAGCACTCGCACTTTTCTTTATTGCTAGTGGAATAAGGGAAGAGAGAATCACAATAATATGTGCTTATTTAGGACAAGTACAGTTGGTTAGACAAATCTTTCGACAAGCAAGACCAATGATATTACCCACAAGTGATGCAACAAAACGAATTGATATAAGAACTATTGATGAATATCAAGGGGATGAAAATGATTTTGTGATTGTTTCATTAACTAGATCAAACCATATTGGTAAAATAGGATTTCTTAAAGAAATTGAAAGACGATGTGTTGCTCAGTCAAGAGCTAAGTGTGGTTTATATTTCATCGGAAATGCCAACATGTTCAAACAATGTAAAACCTGGAACATTGTCATGGAATCCATGAAGAATGTTACAGATGTGAAGCTCCCTATAAAATGTTACAGGCATCCTGACATAGTTTATAATGTTATTCAAAGCAGTGATGTGACAAACCAGGGTGTAGTATCAGATAAATCCCAGCTGATGTATTATGTTCAGAACAGTAACAACTGGTGTAAAGTTCTCTGCAATTCACTCTTTCCCTGCGAAATTGAGGCCCATCGCTGTAAAAAACTTTGTACTCCACGACATAATGACACTAAATGTCAATATATGGTGCCATTCACCTTTTTGGTTTGTCAGCACAGCACTGCTAAGTTCTGCTATGTAAAAGATGAAGACATGAAATGTAAGACCAAGTTATCAGTCACTTTACCTAAGTGCGGTCATGCAAAAGAAGTTCTGTGTTACGATTGGACATATGCCAGGGATGGGATCCATTGTACCGAGACCTGTTCATCAGTTTATGATTGTCCAAGCAAGCACTCTTGTTCACAAATTTGTGGAAGAGACCACAGTCATTATGCTGAAGATTGTCCTGTTCAGGTAGAGTTTTTGATTCCTAAATGCAACCATAAATCACATGTGAAAAAGGTGTGTGGTAAACCAATACCCAAAGTCAAATGCAAGTTTAATATCAAGTACAAAAGTGATAAGTGTGGCCACGAACAAAGTCGAAAATGCTCTGAAGAGGAATTGTGCTTTCACCCATGCAACAGACTGAGGCCTGATTGTGGCCATCAATGTGCAATTTACTGTTTTAAGTCCTGCCTTACAGTAGATTGCCCAATTTGTGCAGAAGAGTACAAAAATTTTCTTGCTGCTGCTAAGAAACTTGCCGAAGAACAGCTTGAGAAATGTAAACTTGCTGAAACTCAGCCTGGATATTTCAACTTGTTACCTGTCGCATCAGAAACCATGGATGTTAAGGAAAAATGCGGGTTATTTTTGAGTCTGTATGCTGAATCAAAAGTTAAAGAAATAAAAGGTGCTTGGAAAATACAATGTCCAGAAAATTCAGAGTCTTTCTGGGATTATGCTACTAAGGCTCATGGCATAGTAAGAGAAGAATTGTATAAACTCTCTTCAGGATTTCTAAACATTAGTGAAGTTACGAGAAAAGAAGATGTATTTGCTCACATTTTAGGATCTTCTGCGGGGAATGAGTTTGAATTGTTGAAATTTGGAAGCAAAAGAATGGCATCACAGCAGGGAAATGAGTATACCCTGGTTATTACTGATGTCCTCCTTGGTGACAGTATTGATCATGCGCATTTGGCAAAAGGGAAAAAGAGATCAGAGTCAGTGACTAAGCTTATGGAGAGCAAACACAAAGATTCTGTCATCAAAAAGTCTAATAATGGACATGCTACTTACACTGTTTACAATGCAAATCAAATACACCTTAAGTACATAGTGCATTTTACCATAGAAAAAATTGTCGACAAGGAAAAACAGTGTCAGGATGAATTGAAAAGTCTCCCTGATGGTGAAAAGTTAATAAATCTCTCTGAAGTCGATCTTCGAGATGTTAGTGATCCTCTTATTGAGATGGTTCAAAAAGCAATAGCATTGTTTCAAGGAGGTTCTTCACAGAGAAGTTCCTACTCACAGCAAAGTCTGCCAAACCATATCAAAGCTGTTGGCATAGTTGTTAATCACGGACTTGAGCAAAAATATGATCAGATGTTACAGCAGTTGAAGAAGGATCAGGAAAAAGGAAAGGTTACTGAGATTTATGCCTATCATGCCACTGATCCAAAAAATATTGCTAGCATTATCGAAACAAATCTTGACCCTAACAGAAAACCTGTCCATGGAAATGCTCATGGAAAAGGCTGCTACTTTTCTGAATACCCTGAGTTCAGCTTTAACTATGGAAACAAAACAATGCTTATATTCAAACTGATACTGGTTGAGGGAAAATATAAAATGGTTCAACCTGATAAAAAAGGGTTTTGCCAACAACTTGTACTACAAGATGCATCAATGTTCAAACCACAGTTCGTTCTCCACTTCTAAACTCCTAATGGTAAGACTACCTACAAGATGTCGGAATACATGGTAGTCCATAGTAAGATAATAACACTGAGATTGGCTTACTACTTTTTTAATGGCTGTTTCCTGCTAAAATGCATTCATTCATTATGATAAAGAATGGGCAATCAATAGTTGACTTGTTTATTTACTGGACGTGCAGTTTCCTTACTTAATGCTTGAATATGTTCTGTCTATCCTTAATCTTATCTAATAGGCGACCCATGACAATTTAACAAGTGATTTATTTTTCTAAATACTTAAATAATTGAAAAAGTATCTTTGGAGATGAGTAACAAATTTTTCATATCACGTGACCAATTAGAATTCAGTTGCGGCCAATCGATATCAAGTAATGCTATCACGTGAAATAGGTAAATTGTGACCTCTCCCAAAATACCTTTTTTTATCGACAATTTTTTATCGTCAATTATGTTAATATTATGATATATTTTCTTTTTCGAGAGGGTGAGGTTCTTACAATCTATGATAACCCCAGATCTTTTTCATCTTTTTAAATGAATTTAAAAATACCATTTTTAGAATACATGAGCAGATTTCTTTATGACCTTAATTGGTATGTCACTTGATTTATTATTTTCAAGCTCCCCAATAATATCTAGAATCTCCTCCGCATCACAGTGATGAAGATAGATAGACTGTTGATGGCTTGGAAATAGATAGTCCTCAAATGAACTCAAATAGCTTTTCTTGGTCAAATTCATCATTCTGTTTCGATGCTATGGAATTGTAATATTTGTTGAACTCATGAGCAATAACCCGACGTTCAAAAATTCTCTCATTGTTAATAGGAAATGGTGGTTTGAGGACCTTCTTAGATTTCCCTCTAAGTTCATTAATAAGTTGCCATATTTTCCTGCTGTTGTCCTTATTTTCAATTATTTTTTGCACTTGTAAGTGTTTCTGGCAGTATTCATGATGTGTTGTACTTACGGAACTTTTCATGAAGAAGTTAGAGAAGTTTGCATTATATTAAAGTGATACTCACTTACTCAAATTTCTCGGTTTAAGCTATCCATGCCATGATTGGTTTGAAATTCTTGTACAAATGGATTCTGACAGTGATATAAAACAAGATCATCGTCGAACAAGAACAAAACCATCGGCTCGAGGGAGAAAGTCATCGCGAAATAATTTTCAGGTAGTATTCTTGAATCTTTAACAATTCAATACCTTAGCGCTTTAAAAGCCTTTGTCGCTACTGCAGGGTGTTACATTGATATGTTTTGTATTGAAGTGCTATTTTTCAATTTTTTTCGAAAATTTGACCGTGGCCGGTGCCCCGGTTGACCACTGTGTACACAATTCTATTTCCACAACTTTATCCCAAGGTCAGTATATGTAATATGATCCATGGTCTATAACATAGTTTACAATTTATTTCTGGTAAAAGTTAGGTATCCGTTTTAACCACAAATGCTGTATGATTATTGATTACTTTTGCACTACAGCAAAATATAAACATTATATTTAGGGTGAATTATCAACCAACACTCAACCAACTGTTCCAAGAAAACCTCAAAATGGACAGATTTCAAATCCAGGACGACAATCGAAACAGGTTAGGTCCTTCATTTATCATAACTAGCAGGAACCCTTCTTTTGGCCGTTTAATTATTTCTCCCAAAGAACAATAATTGCAGAGCAGCGTTTGTTGATTTAAAACGATAATGACTAGTTAAGTTAAACATTGTCAAATTGCACGGTCAACTTAAACAAAATGGATACAGTTTCCATGGTAACCTGGGGCACCCTGTCATCAACCCTCTGCTCTTAGGATAGAGGCCTTAATCAAAGACATGCAATTTAAAACAAATTGTATTATATATATATACTAGCAGGGACCACGTTCTTCGGCCGTTTGATTTTTGCTCCCACTGTCTTCTTTCGTGCCATTATGCAGAAACTATAATTGCAGCGCTTTTTTAAGAGAACAAACGATAATGATCTATAAGTGTGTTCGAAAAAGATTGTCAGTGAGCTTTTTATTCAGAAAGTAAAAGTTTGAGTAAAATTTCGTTGCCAGTTTCGGTTTTATCAGACGATTTTTAAGTTAAGTGATTTTAGGATGAGAGTTGAACTTTAACAGCCCTTCAAGCTAAGCTTTTTATTTCATTTTCGACCTCCGCTAAACGAGAATTTTCGCTATGAATAGGACTATAATGTACGTGAGCATCTTTTCTGTAACAAATTAGTCACTGTTCTAGTGTTCTGCAATATTTCAAAAGGTACAACACCTGTCATCTTCTGGCGGAAAGTTTATTGAGAGGTGACAGGCTACAAGCATAATTCTCAAACTTAAAATAATTATATTAACGTATGATATAATCGACTAAATCTTATATAATGAAACATAAATACTGATAAAACAAAACACTGTCAAAAAAGTGACGTGTCTCACAAGTGAAATCAACTTTTGACATCAAAGCCATCGGATTTAATAGAAAATTTTAGATATAAGTGCTGGCCTTGAACCCCTGGACCAGACCCTATTATTCAAACTAAGAATATATACAGTATAATTTTCAGGTCTCAGTTAAGTCAATGATGACAGAAAAAGCAAAAGGAAGCGGATTCAGGGGCAAGCAGAAACAGGCAAAAAGTTTTGAAAGCCACAAAGTTTCACAACACCAACAACATTTGAAGGTGAACGGGTTTATGTACATTACAGTAGTTATGCAATGGCTAAATTAAATGCTAAGTTAAGCTCAAAGCTGTTCGTAATACAATTTTCCCTTAACAGAGTTCCAAAAGCAAGAATCCCTCAAACCGACTTGATAAAAACAAAAATCAGATTCAGCAATCTAATCAAGGATGTGCTTCCTGTATAGTCAGTGCTGAAGGAAACATACTGCGTTGCTATCTCTGTAAAGATAAGGTAGTCTACTTACATTTCTTACATATTTTAAGTACTTTTAAGACTGCAGATCTTTTGTAATATTCACTATCTGTAATGATCGAACCGTTGCCGAGATACAGCCGTTTTTGAAAAGTTAGTCAAATTTTAACTTTAAATGCGTCTCAAGGAGCTATTTTACGCGCAATTCACTTCAAATTTTTGTCAGCAGTTGTTAAGAGCTTTTAAGTGAGCTTTTAAGTGAGCTTTTTGCCCCAGAGCACAAAATGCTAACTTCACCCACGAAGGTTGTAGCGGCTTTTTGAACACATCAAAATTACCGCAATGACCACATTTATGTAAGAGTTATGAAGCAACATATAAGCTTAAACGCTTAGTTTTGGAGAAAATCGTAAATATCTGTTTTGAGTGCATGCACTTAGTCAAAAATTTGGTTTTTTTGCGATTTTCTCGAAAAGTAAGCTTTTTTAGGTATATGTTGCTTCATAAGTCACATATAAATATGGTCATTGCGATCATTTTGGTGTAAAAGTCAGGTCTCTACGACCTTCAGAAGTCAAGAAACCAAAATTGGCCCATAGAAATGTGGAAAATGTGCAAGCAATTACCATAATTTATGTTTACAAAACTGACGAAATTTACATCTTCAAATTGAGTCACTAAGGACCAAAATTTAGCAGAAAATTCAAATTTAAGTTGTCAGGTCCATATCTTGTCTGGTTTGTCTGTAATCTCGCAAAAACATCAAAAATTGAGCTGAAATGGTGACTGGGCAAGACATTTTAAATAGTGATTCCGACCCTCAAGAAGGTCGGATTCAGTTGTCCT
>JH153292.1:475997-490971 GCA_000226015.1 Mnemiopsis leidyi
ATAATGACATCATCACAGGCGGAAACCCCTCTACTTCATGTCAAAAAACTTGATTTTACGGTCTTTTAATTTGCAGTCATTTTTGAAATTTTTTTTGTGTCAGTGAATCATAATTTTGACTTGAAAATTTCCTTCTGATTTTGTAAAATTCTGATATAAATCTTCGAAAGAAATCAAAAATTATCAAAAAAATCCTATAAATCCTAAAAAATTTTGATGACATCATCATTGGCCAAACCCCCCCTCCCCCCTCGTCATCAATCATCATCATTTGGAAACCCCCCTCCCCCTAGGTGATGACGTCATATGTGAACGACCCCTAATTTCACGTCTTAATGCCGTACTAGTACTGGTCTTACTGTTCTTCTAGCTAAAGACTAAGGGGTCACTTAGGGGGTCACGTGATTTTTTTTGGCTTCGAACTTTTAAATCGGATTCCTTGTCAGATTTTACGTGAGAATTCTAGTCTAACTTTTCTTCTACCTCAAAGTTGATAATTTTTATTTTTTGGATATATGGGCTAAATAAGGGCCATATAGGGGTTCTCAATAAGGTTCTTTAGCTTCGGGACTGCCACCATCGAATTCGCCGTTAAATTTACGTCAAAATGTAGGTCTAACTTTTCTTCTAGCTCAAATTTGAAAATTTCAATTTTGAGGGCTTAAAGGCATATGATTCGCCGTTAAATTTAGGTAAAAACGTAGGTCTACTTTTCTTTTAGCTTAAATTTGAATATTTCAATCTTTAGGGCTTATAAGGGGTAATTTAAGGGGTCACGTGATGATTTTCCGGATTTGAAACTATCAAATTCGGATTCCTCGTCAAATTTTACGTCAAAATACTGGTCTAACTTAACTCCTAGCTTCTTATTTTTAGGGCCTCAAATGCCTTCAGATCAAATTTTCACATAGTCTCACTCCCCATCGACTATTCGTTTTTCCGGATACTTAATGTTTCCTTTAATAACAACCACGGTGTCTTTATTGACAAAGCACATTAGTTGAATTAGTTCGATTAGTTCAGTTCGCCCATTACGTACAGGTAAGTCAGTAGTTCAGTTGGTTCAATTAGTTCAAACTTCAGTGGGTTCAGTTAGTTCTGACTTCAGTTAGTTCAATTAGTTCTGACTTCAGTTAGTTCAATTAATTTTGTAAGTTCAGTTCGCTCATTGAGTCCAGGTAATTCAGTTAGTTCAGTTCGATCATTTAAGTTCAGATAGTTCAGTTGGTTCCATTAGTTCAAACTTCAGTTAGTTCAATTAGTTCTGACTTCAGTTAGTTCAATTAATTTTTTAAGTTCTGTTCGCTCATTGAGTTCAAGTAAGTCAGTTAGTTCAGTTCGATCATTTTAAGTTCAGATAGTTCAGTTGGTTCCATTAGTTCAAACTTCAAACCTCAGTTAGTTCAATTAGTTCGAAAAGTTCAGTTCATTCATCAAGTTCAGTTCATTGAGTTCAGGTCTTTTATTTATGTTAGTTGGTGCAGTTTGTTCAATTTGTCGTTGTTGTTGTTGTTTTCAATTAGCTATATCAGTGCGGAGGAGTATTACTTTCCAAAAAGTAGGTATTTACTATTTGTTACGATAGAAAAATACAGATATATAGTATTTCCGTGCCTTGTTTCCATTTTGGTATATATATTTGATTGAGAGACCTTTTTAGTTTGAGTAAGTTTTATCTAAGCTCGTTATCTGGACTTATTGTTATCTGGATTAAATGATTTAAATGTCTTCATGCAGGATTAATTAGCTCTTTTGGAAGTCCCCTGCAATATTTTAGAGTTAGATTGCAGTGTCGTTTAAAAAATTGAGAAATAGAGAAGTTAGTAGCTAATTAAAAGAGAAAATTTTCAGTAGGACAGTACAGAGTAGGGAACTGAAATACTATGTCCTTAGAGTATGTATTGAGCAAAAATTAGAGTCATATTTGCTTTATATTTTTTTATTATTTAATTTCGATATGATAATAATATCTAACATGTAATTTTTAGTGCCCTGATGACGGCCTTGTAACGCAGAAATATTTTGATGAATTTTCATGTCTATCACTTATGTCTATCACTCGAGTAAAGAAGAGAATAACAAAATCGCTCTCGAACTCAGTTGTAAAATAAAACTCATTTCAGTGGAATGCAAGGTGGGGCTTCTGGAGGCAGTTCAGAACAAATTCCAAGCAGCAGTTCTGTTACCAAAACTAACAGTGCCTCATCGGTCGACGATTCAACAAGAGACTATAAAAAAGTACGTAAAGTGGAAGGTCCATTTGACCGATGGGACTTGTTTTTTTTTCATCGTTAAGTTATTTTTTACTCAATATACCTTAAAAGCTTAAAGTGAGTACCACGGTACAGTCCTTTTTTCAAAGGCTTTGTAAGTTTTATTTTCTAATAATCTAATCAACGACGACTGTTTTCCTGTATGTGACATGGTCTAGTTCCAAATCTTAAACTCTTGACTCCCTTTAATCTTTAGCTCTGTAACCCTTTCACAACAGACACATCTGTAATGTAAACAAATATTATCTTCTATTTTTACAGTATTATATCCTGTATTTCTTAAACTCTCTGTCACGTTATCCGCATTACCAAAATGGATGCTTATAGTACTACAATAAATAGTTCAATGGGGCACTGTCTAAGAGTTGCATATCGTAATATGTTTAAGTAATAGAAATTTTCTTTAACCTCTGCGTGCAACTCGTTGATTGGACAAAGAAAACATTCTTCTAATTGAAATAAATTTCGATGTACAACATCATCTTCAGTCTCAATAAATTTGATGTATTTGTAGTGTTGAAATAGTTTAAAACTACAATCCTAAAATTACCAAATAATCCTAAAATTACCAAATAAACACTAGCTGATTGAATTGTTTCGTATTTTTGATGATATATTATTTGTGTTTTCAAAGAAAAAACAAGTATCACCTATTATCTTGGTAGTTTGATTGGCAGGTCAAATCTTTACCCCAGGGTTTAATTTCAGGGTTTTCGTCGAACCCAGTTACGTATAACAGACCAACCAATCGCGGACCTAAAAACAATCGGTCTTCCTGGTTGGGGAGAAATTATGGATGAGGTGAAAAATGAATCGGACAAAGATGTGAGTTTTCGGTTTCTTGCATATTGGCAAAAATTTGTTGATTTTTATTACATTGTTATGAATCTTAAGTTCCCCCACCTTCCTTCCTTAGTCGGTTGTTGGTGTAGCACGATTGATTCGAAATATAAATTCCAATAAGCAGAGGGCAATTATTATGATTCGAGATTGAAAACTCGCTTTAAATCCTCAGGTATTCAAATGCTCGCCACCACTGTCCCTGAGAAGCAAAATAAAACAAAACTGGACCCACGGAACTGTGAATGGGCCCCTTCTTGAACATTCCTTTTATGTTAAACCAGTTTCTCCTCTTCCAAAGGTATTTGATGCTAGAAAAGATGTGTATGTTAAGAAAAACATTGTTCCTGGGTTTAACCACTTGTTGGAACTTTCTCAAGGAGACATGATTGAGTTCAAGTTACATCCACCTAAGAGTAAGAGACCTACTGATAACAGGCCATCAGCAAAAGGTGCTTCTATTCTATGTTTTTGTGGCTCAAGAGCATATGATCAATTGGAATTGTACTTAAAGAAATGCAAAGAGCTGTTGGACATCTCTGAAACCAGGGCAGACTTTTTGACATCAATCATGTCATCGGAGGCAATTTGGTTTTATCTATTCAATGCCACTTGTGATGATGACGACTGCATGGAGCAATATATTGTGAATGTCCTGGATTTTGTGTTTGCTCTCTCTGATCATTTAAGCAATTTTCCATTTCGAAGAAACGAGATCTTCAGCATGGTATTGCAAAAAAACTTGATTGGAAATTTAAAAGATCTGAACAAAAGGCAAGCATATGAATATCATTTTATTGAATGTGCAGTGACAGTTGATCCAACATTGCTAAAAGATGTAATACCATGGATAAACAGGATTGTCGAACATGCACCAGCGTCATTCACAGGAGTAATGCACAAAATATTGATGAAACTTGCTGACGTAGTTGATTTGAGCAATTGGAAGGCACTAAATGAGATTCCATCAGTTAAAGAGATGCTTGGTGATCCTCTTGAGCGTGTCAGTTATCTCAGGCCCATCTCATTAAAGTCAGGTTACAAAGATGGAGATGATTACCTCAATGTTTATTATCGTCTTTTAAGGGCTGAATGCTTTTCTGCTGTTCAGAAAGGTATAATAGATTTTCGAAGAGGAAAGCTTGACCCCCGTGATATGGACATCTATGATAAAGTGAGTGTTGTAGATATCGACATTGACTATACTAACATCTTTTTGTCTCTTCAATTCACACCATACAGACCAGTGAACAACTGGAGTAGATCGAAAAAGTTGATGTTTGGGAATCTACTCTGTGTATCAGTTGAAGGGGACTTTTCTGATCCAATCTGGTTGACTGTATCTGAAAGAGATGAGACCATTCTTCAAAAGCATAATGTTATCGGAACGGAACTTATATCATTTCATAATTCTGACACAAACAGTGCTGACATAATTCAGAGAATGCTTTTAAATTCTGGTAAAATGATAATGGCTGAAAGCCCTACGTATTTCAAATCATTTCAACACGTGCTTTCCAATCTCAAAAATTGTCAAGTGGAAGATTTTTGTCTCTATAACGAAATAGTGCATGGAGTCCATAATGAATATGACCAGGAGAACACCTTAGACTTGCGTGAAAATGTAAAACAATTGCTCACGACAATTAACTACAGTGAAATGGAAGAACACCAGCAGAATGCATTTTTGCATGCTTTAAGGCAACGTTTGGCTATAATACAAGGACCTCCTGGTACAGGAAAAACTTATGTTGGTGCCAAACTGGTGCATATGTTTCTTGAACTGCAACGAAGAGATCTGTTTGACGAAATGATGTTTTGTCCCTTAGAAGATACAACACGTTTTGCTGGTGATATTGATGAATATGAACCAGAGTATGATGAATTGAGTTCAAGCAAAAGTTCAGACTTCCTTGATGATGATGATATCGATGTGTACAAACCAGTCTTCCATTCAACTGTCGCTGTTAAAGTTGACCCCATTATTAAAACTTTAAGCAATGAGCCTTATTCTGTGCAGGAAAGTGTTGGTTCTGTATCATTAACATCTTCTGACATGTCTGATGATAGGTCTGATAGTAGCTGTCGGTCCAATGCACCAATACTTGTTTTGACTTACAAAAATCATGCACTTGATGAATTTCTGAAACACTGTATCAAATTTTGTGATGTTGGTGATATTACACGTTTGGGAAGTCAATCAAAAGAAGAGTCACTTAAGAGTTGTCTACTTCATGAACAAATGAAAAAAGCCGAATTTTATAGAATTTCCACAAGAGGAGTTATTGAGGATACTGAATCACTGTTTGAGCAACTATCCTTACATTTGAAAAACCTTCAGAAAACGAAGATTTTTAACTTCTTGACATTTATTGCTAATCTTTCCACAGACCAGTTATCAAGTTTTGCAAATAAAGCACTCTTTATACCTTGGAGACCCAGGTTGGGGCCAGGGTGGCCGAAAATTCCAAATAACTACATATTACAAAAAGTGTTTACTGAATGGAAAGGTGAAACTGATTTTACTATTTTTAAGCTTCGAATGGAGACTTGCATTTATGACTTACGATTTGGCTTACAAAACGAAAAAAAGTCTCTTAAGGCCATGACTCGTTACCTTATCGTATTGAAATTGCAAGAAATATTTACTCATCATTGGTTGCCAGACAAAAGAAATATTCAGAACCTTGCTAAACTACAAAAAAGAGGTGCCACGTTCTTCCGAATTCTCCCTGATTCATCTGACCAATTTGAGCTTGAAGATATATGTGATCCTTTGTTGAATAAACATACTACTTCGGATGATCTTGATGAAGATTACATTAATGAACAGCTTAGTATGAGAAGGTCAGCTTTCGATGGTGATGGGGATAGCAATTCAAGGAACTCATTTCACAACTCTAAAAGAAAAGAAAGAATGTTAAAGAAATTGGGCCAACAATCAATTTTTCTTGACAAAAATGACTTCAGTCCATCAGATTTTCCAGAAAATTGCCAAAAAGATGAGGAAATATTGAGGAGGACTGATATTTGGAATTTGTCTGATATTGATAAATATACTTTCATCTACAGCATTCTTCATATTGGAAATGATGAAGATTTAGAGGAAATGAATTCAATTCTTGAACAAATCGAAATTCAACAGAGAGAAAAGAAATCTATAGATGAGAAAAATAAATTGCAACTTTTAAAAGATCAAAAAATTGTTGGAGCTACAATAGTCGGGGCTTCAATCAACCTTTCTCTCCTTCAAAAGCTTGGACCACAGATAGTTTTAGTCGAGGAAGCTGCTGAAGTGCTTGAACCATGTCTTGTGGCTGTTCTCTCCAAAAGTGTCAAAAAGTTAATTCTTATTGGAGATCACAAACAATTGAAACCTCAAGTTGATACATTCTATCTTCGAAAGGAATTTAACTTTCACATTTCAATGATGGAGCGATTGATATCTATTGGATTTCCGTATAAAAATTAGTTAGGCAAGGAAGAATGCGCCCAGAATTTTCTTGCATGCTAAAGGACATATATCCCGACTATGAAGATTTTGATGGGATTTCTGAGAGCAACAAAGCCATTCATTGCTTGCCAACTAGCATGTTTTTCTGGTCTCATAGATTTGATGAAGTGAAAGACAGATCCGCTCAAAATCCAGGAGAAGCAAATATGGTTATAGCTTTGGCACTGTATTTCATTGCAAGTGGAATCCCTGAGGAAGAAATAACTATAATAGGCGCTTATTTGGGCCAGGTTCAGTTGATTAGAAAACTTTATCGTTCTGCAAACCCTGTATCTACCCCCAGTGGCATATCAAATCGGAAACAGATAAATATCAGAACTATTGATGAATACCAGGGCGACGAAAATAAGTTCATTATAGTTTCTCTAACGAGATCGAACAAGGAGAAAAATATCGGTTTCCTTAGAGAGGTTGAGAGAAGATGTGTTGCACAATCAAGAGCTAAATGTGGCCTATATTTCATTGGTAATGCAGAGATGTTTAGACAGAATAAAACTTGGAGCTTTGTTTTAGACAAAATGGAGGAAAAGAAATTAGTTAATCAACATTTGCCAATTTGCTGTTTTAGACACTTTAGCTACAAAAGAAATGTATTGCAAACTGAAAGCATAGAAAAACCTGACATCAAAGATGAAACTCAGCTCATGTATTACGTTAAAACTGAGGAAAACTGGTGTAAAGCAGTTTGTGATGTATTATTTGAGTGCCAAATAGAGGAGCATCGCTGCAAAAAACTCTGTACACCAAGGCACGACGATAGTAAGTGTACTGCGTTGGTCGATTTCACTTTTACCACATGTAACCACAAAACAACCAAAATGTGCTACATTGACGATGAGGACATGAGATGCAAAGTGCAATTAACTGAAAAACTAGATTGTGGTCATGATAAAACTACATCATGTCATAATTGGATGCAGGGAAGAAACAGTATCTTGTGCAAGGAAAATTGTTCGAAAACTTACAGTTGTAAGGCAAGACATGGATGTAAAAGAGTTTGCCATGAGGCACATTTACATTATGCATCTCATTGTACGGCGAAAGTGGATTTTAAATATCCCGATTGCAATCATGTTATGCCCAACTATGAAACCGAATGCAATAAGCCAGTACCCCCTAAAGATGCACCATGTTGCAAATTCCTAATGAAGTACACTAGTGACATATGTGGTCACTTTCAAAGTCGTCCTTGTTCGCACAAAGAAAATTGTCAGAGACAGTGTGAAAGAAAGCGGCCAGATTGTGGACATCGCTGTGCAAACAAATGCTATGAGCCATGTATAGGAGGGAAAAAGAATTGTAAGTTGTGTGAAATTGAACATGAAAAAATTCTTAGTGCTGCAAAAATAGCAGCCAAGCAACAAATGGAAGTTTGCAAGCAGAATGCTTTGGATCACCATCAGTTTTCTTTGAAGGAGATAACTATTGGCTCTGATGAGTATACATGTGTATCTGAAAAATGTCGAGTCTATTTTAGTTTATACTCGATGTCAAGAATCTGCGATATAAAAAATATTTGGAAAGTGAAATGTCCTTCAAATGATGTTAACTTTTGGACTTATGCAAGGAATGCTTTTGGGTGCTTGAAGGAAGAACTGTATAAACTCAAGCATGGATTTGTTAACATCACATCAAACGATCACATATATTCAGAACTTTGTGAGACGAAGCAACTTGGCTATGAATTCCAAAAATTTGCATCCAGAAGTTCAACTGCGTCTTACAAAGATAGTATTCACGAATTGACGGTTTACATATCTGATGTTATGCTTGGCGATCGCATTAATAAAGATGAGTTTGATGAAGTGTCAAGTAATTTCAAGAAGAGACAGAGTAAAAGAGACAGAGAAGAAGAAAGGACAGAGTATACAATCCCTACAAAATTACTGGAACTCAAGAAAGACTCTATATTGCTAAATAGACCTAAAGGTCCAGCTTCTTATTTTGTCTACAATGGAGAGCAAATAATACCAACATATATCGTGCACTTAAAATGTAAGACTAATTCATCAAAATCTGCTGAAAAGTTGTTGGAAGGATTTGAAGATGGAGAACAAAAGTGCAACCTTGCCTCATTTAATTTTAGAGACCATAGTAACCCCCTGTGTGAAGTGGTCCAGAAAGCTATTTCTCTCTATCAGGGTGATTGTTCAAAGCGGCCTCCCTACAAACAAAGACAATTGCCACAAAATATCAAATCAGTTGGTGTCGTTGTCAATCGGGAATGTGAGCAAAAATACCAAGCAAAAAAGACAGATTTGTTAAGATCAAATGAAAAGTTTGAAGAAATCTATGCATATCATGCAACTAAACCTGAGAATATTGCAAGTATTATCAAGACAAACCTCGATCCTGATAGGGCGCCAGTCCATGGAATTGCTTATGGGAAAGGCTGTTATTTTTCAGAGCACCCTCAATTCAGCTTCAATTATGGAAAAGAAACTATGCTTATCTTTAAGCTACTTCTTGTTAAAGATAGATATACGAAAGTTGAACCTGATGAAAAGGGATTCTGCCAACAGCTGGTGCTCCAAGAGTCGTCACTATTTAAGCCTCAATTTGTGCTGTACTTTTCGATGTGATTTATATCTGTCGTTTTATATAGAACTTACTTACAAGGTCAATGATAATTGATATGCTAGGAGCTAAGAGGACGAATGTGAAACTGCTAGTTGATCGCTAATGTGATTTTGTCATTGAAACTTACTTCTTGATAATTTTGTAACTACAATTGTACTGTGATTAGATTAAGTTTGCATAATCATAAGTTTAGATAATCATAATTACAGTCTAATTCTGATTATTCATAATCTAACTACTTTGGTTTCATCAGAGACCTTCTACACTGCAGCTGTTGCATGATTCACCTACTTGTAGTAGATAATTTTATTGTTAGTATTTTTGATGGAATTTGAGGCGTAAAACTGTGGTACCACAATAGTAATGCAGTAGTAATGCTAGAACTAATACACCTGCAATCTCTATTCTTCTTGCCTATTCTTATGAAGTTCTCGCATATTTTCAAGAACCTAGCAAAGTTTGAACTTTCTAATTTTCTACTGCTTATCAGTGAAATGAATTCTCAAATATATATCAACAGCTAATTAATGAGAATATATCCAATGATATCTTACAAAAAACATCGTGATACTCTTTATGCAAACTACTTTAAACTTTTGAAGTTGGTTGAGGTTGTTCTTTCCTATAAAACATTCATTAGTGCAGATTTTATTGCCAAAATTACATAAGGTTTAGCCAGAAATATGGATCAACTGATCTCAACTCTAATGATAAATAGGACAATAAATGTTGTAATTATGTTTTGTTACAACAAGTGACAATCGTAGACTGACGTTTCAGAAAATAATTTATTTTCCACAATCATAGCTCAATAGATTTATTTGATTTGTTGTGTTGAAATAGTTTTTCGTCCTATTTATCATTAAGGTATCAAAGAAAACCATCTTTATTCGTCAACGCCTTTTACGTACGAGTACCAAATGTTCTGGTAATTTTGCTAATTTTGTAGGTCTTTTGATTTTATACGTCTATTTTAGATATGTCAATTTTGATTAGATGATTGTATACAAATTGTAATTTTGTAACAAAAAAGTATTTTTTCAATTTTATGGTTTCTTCTTTCATGGATGACTTTGCTTTTTGAGATGCAAAGTAGCTTATAATTTATATCACATGTTTTTTATATATATATAAAAAACATGTGATATAAATTATAAGCTACTTTGCATCTCTTAGTGTTTTTGCTGATATGTACGACATTAACATCGAACAAATTTTATCTTTTTAGTTGTAATAAAACGTGCTTGTTGTATACTTGGCGGCATACAACACTGTTGCAAGGAAGCATCTTTTTCCTGTTTCACTTCTTATTAATCATTATCATATATTATATCGTGGCTATAAATTAAAATAACGACTATTGTACTCTCAGGATGCACTGAAATGTCTGACGATGGCTCGATACCACTGGGTGGAATAATTGGAATAGCTGTCGCAGGAATACTACTCGTCATTGTAACTGTGATTATTATATATCTGCTATGCACTAAATATGTTAAGAAACCGAAAGAAAGCAAGCAGGAAGAAGTGGTCTATGCAGAAGTGGGTAATAACAGTGAAAGCAGTGGGGTCAAGGAATCTTCACATTACGCAAGGGTAGAATTTAAAAAATCTGACAAGTTCAAGAAGCAAAAAAAGAAGGTGAAAGAAGCCGAAAAGCCGAAAACGGTGCCCGTGTATGCTGAAATATCACTTCCACCACAAGCACCACCTCATCCTGAGTCTCCGGAACCTAGATATGCCAATATTAACATCCAGTCATCGGTGTGACAACTTTCTATCTTCCATGTGTCCACACTTCATATCATAACGTTATTTAAATCGCGGTGTTTATTGAATCAAAGAATGGACGTGTTGTTTCCAAGCTGGCAAATTGAAGTGGCAAATTGAAGCTGGCAAATTGAAGTGATCAATTGAGAGTACTTTGAGTAGGTACTGAAAGGGTTAGAAAAAATTGTGCAATATTCCAGCAAAGTATTTGGCTGATCCTCTTTTTGTACCCAGCTAATAAATTACAATTTATCTCAATATTTTCTTCTATTTTAGCCTTACATTATCTATTGCCATTTGCCATACTCTGATATACCTTTGTTCAAGAGATACTATTGACTTGTTGATGGAGAACTGTTTCTTTATCTTATATTTGATACAGCGACATAACCTTATTACTATCCATATCTTCTAACAAGTTGATTGTAATAGTACATCATTCAGATACTGTAATATATTTCTGCTGATTAAAGGACTGGACTCCTTTCTATCTTGTCCCAGTGCCACAAGTCATTAAATATTACGTCATATTTTTATAATTCTTTGATTTCTGTTCCTAAGTGCCACTTAATTCTTTAATTTCTTGCTTTACCTATAGAATTTCCGTTGTCTGCTATGTAATACAAATTAAGTTGTGTAACACCATCTGAGAAGCTAATATCAAAATATTTGAACGCAAAAAGCAATAAGAATCTACGAATTATAAGTTATAGTATTTTATGATAAATTGTAAAATGGGAGGCATTTTATTCTAGGATCATAGGTTTACGGATCCTTTGCCTCAATTTGGTCTAGGTAAACTTAAACATACATACCTATGTTCAAGGTTTTTTATCAAACGTATAGTTATAATATTTTATCCTTTAAAGTTAAGCAATAACACCGATTTTTACGAATTTTATTATATACGAGGGAATTTTTTATTTCTAATCTGTTTAATTTTATACGATTGATGCCAACAAAGTAGCAGTATTTTCATGAACTAGCAAGTCTAAATTTTGTTAACGATACCTTTATGGAGTAAATGGAAAACTGGGTTTGTGTTGATTCTAATTCTTCCATCCTCCAGATTTAAACATCATCATTACAATATACAAGAACCGAATCTTATATCTTGAGATACCTAATAATGTTTAATTTAAAAATAAGTTCGTGGACGGTGGTGGAATGGTGAATTGATGATTTACATCCTTTTATGAGCTTATTAAGTTATCAACTTAAATTAGACGGTACTTACCATTCCACGTTTATTTCATGAAAAGTGATACGTCGATTGGCATGAAGCATGGTCTGAGTTTTAGAAATTCGTTATTAAATAATATCTGTTGTTGAATTTATTATCTCTGCATTATATATATATATATATCTATCATATTTTCATTTGTAACTTTAACTTTTGTGTAATTTCTGATTATCATATTATGGAAGTCTAGAGTAACAAGCCTTGCATAATGATATGGTGGCTTACTTTATGAAGTCAAAAACTCGACATTCATATCCCATGTGATGGTGGGAATAAAATATGGACGAAACATGTATAATGAATAAACTAACTTTACACGTTAAATATGATCCAATACTGCCTCACAACAGACTTTTTGGCGCTAAAGTTATTGCACGATCTACAAATCTGATTACCAAGCTACTTTCGGAGTGAACTTATGAGTTTTGACCCGCAAATAATCAGATCAACTTTGTCTTAGATTTGATAATGGCATCATTCAGCAGCTATGAAAAAGTAATTCAATTATGGTGATAATGCCGTTATTTTAGTCAAAATTATTGTTGACCATCACACCAGTCTGTATATGGTACGTTTATAATGATTATTATCCTTATAGTGTGCTTGGATTACACTTATCACAAAGTTGTTTGTTGTATACATTTGCTAGCATACCTGCTTCTAGTGTAGACATCACTCTTTTGGCTGCTTAACTAACTTATTGAATGTGTTTTAGATGTACAGTGTACAACTGAAGACAAAGTATGTTGTGTGTATATACATCACGTATATACAACACGGAATCTATGATTAACTTAGTGTCTGCAACATCCTACACTTTATTCCAGTCGTTTGTCTTCATTTCATGTTGTGTTGTGCGATAGGATTACAGTAGAACAGCTATCTTTAGTGTGTTTCGGCATTCTTAGGTGCTATCATATATGACTTTGTGTATCAGTAGTCATGTCCAAACAGGAGCTTAATATAATAATATCACCAGTCCTAACTAACTGAATTGAAGCCCGGCTTTCTGAAATTATCGTTCAACAGCTCGTGCTTATCTAACACGGCTCACTTCCAGGATGTGAATATGTGTCTGACATTATATTGTAATTTGAGTAACCGTGCATAGAGGACCGCTGCAAAATGTCCTTAGATTAGGTATGACTAGCTGTCAGAATGTCAGATAATGTTGGTTAAAATCGTCATCTGACTTCAATTCTACTCCTAAAACATTCGATTTGGTATTCTGCAGAATATGAAACGCTGAAATAATAGTATGTCGTATAATTTGATCATGGATGTTCCAACTTTGTTCGTCTGACACGTGGGCCGTAAATTTCAAAACAAATTATGTCACGAATGAACGTGGATGTAAGATGTGTTTGTGACATTTTGATCGTATTTCATTCTTGAAAATTTTACAAGAGAATGAAAGGAGGCTTAGAGGGAAGAGATCGTATTAGCGTGATGAATAGATCACTGATCTAATTTCTGAGACGATTGAACTACTGCCAAAATAGGGATATCAGCGGTGAATCTTACCCTGATTTTTGGAGTTCGGTTTCCTTTTTCGGACCTCTTGCACGAGCTACAATTTTCTCACGTGACTTAAGTTAGTTACTTAATTAGTTACGACTGACACGCCGACAATATTGCAAAAACTGTTAAGTTTATTCCACGCTAACGGAAGACCTTCCTTATTTCCGGCAGCAAGAAAAATAAAGAGCGATCAACTTATTCATCTAGAACAGCTACTACGATATTGATACGTTTTCAATTATACAAGTATTACATCTTTCGTGACTGTCTCAGCCGAGAAACTTTACCAGGATGAAAATCCCCCAAACACGTCCTCTGAAACCACGTGATATTGGCTGATTAGCCACACGACGATGCCTCTATGGTTTATCAGTAAGTCGCTAAATGTTGTGACCCTGTATTTTTAATGATAGTTGTGACCCTGTATTATAATGATAGTTACATAGTAGCAGCTGTGCCAAGTGTCGTGGTCGTGTATACAGCACCTTTGTGTTACATCTCATTGTTCAGACAACGCTAGTTGCTTACTTGACCTAGGTGGACACTGTTACGTAGGATAATTATTGTACATTCTTGTACTTACACAACCTCAGCACCTGGTATAGCTTTATTCCGTACTCAGCACTTCTCTTTGAGTCTTTCAGTTACAGGCACACGCCTTATGGTTATTTCTATTTGGTAAGATTAACCCATTTCTTTAGCAGAGCTAATGCGTGTAGATTTTCACTTCGAGAGCTATATTAGAATTGTTACCTATCCTCAAATCTGCGACTAACGTCTCCCATCTTGTTGTAGTGTAGCTTATCAAGTATTGGTTACAAAACTAGATAACTGCAATTGAAGAGTTTTGATAGACCGATTTAATTTACGAAACTCAATACCTATTGTAACGTTGAAACTTGTTACGCGGTAAGTTGTGATTCAGTTGCTCGGTAGAACTTCATATAGGTGTTCTACATCTGGTCTAGGTTTTCTATAGCTCTGTATTGCTATCATGTTTCTGTAAGTATCATAACCTTCACCTTGGATGGGTAATGATTCAATGTACCGTGTTTCTTGTCTCAATCTACCGTGTTTCTTGTCTCAATCTACCGTGTTTCTTGTCTCAATCTACCGTGTTTCTTGTCTCAATCTACCGTGTTTCTTGTCTCAATCTACCGTGTTTCTTGTCTCAATCTACCGTGTTTCTTGTCTCAATCTACCGTGTTTTTTGTCGCAATCTACCGTGTTTCT